>CM071924.1:8121862-8395829 GCA_016081115.2 Rehmannia glutinosa
TATACCAATGAACACATCAGTCAAAATGGATATGGATGCAGATGGCAAGCCTGTGGATCAAACAAGATACAGAGCACTTATTGGATCATTGCTCTATCTCACAGCAAGTAGGCCAGACATCACCTTTGTTGTAGGTGTCTGTGCAAGATTTCAATCTACTCCAAAAGAAAGCCACATGACTGCAGCCAATAGAATATTGAGATATTTGAAAGGAAGCCAAGAAGTTGGCTTATGGTATACAAAGGAAGGTGGATTCAAGCTAATTGGCTATTCAGACTTTGACTATGCTGGATGTAGAGTTGACAGGAAAAGTACTTCAGGTACATGTCAAATGCTTGGAAATAGGTTAATTTCCTGGTTTAGCAAAAAGCAAAGTTCAATAGCCACCTCCACAGCTGAAGCAGAATACATAGCTGCGGGCAACTGTTGTGCCCAAGTCTTATGGATGAGACAACAACTGAGAGATTATGATGTTGAAGAGAAAGAGATTCCAATTATGTGTGATAACACAAGTGCAATTGCAATCACTCAAAATCCTATGTTAAACTCAAGAACAAAGCACATTGATGTCAGATACCATTTCATAAGAGACCATGTTGAAAAGAAGGACATCGCCTTGGAATATATTCACAAAACTATTATGTGAATGAAGATTTGAAGAACTCAAGCATGAATTAGGGTTAATTGAGCTGGGCTGACACTCAGAAGACTCAAGGAAAAGAGATGGAACATGAAAAGATGGAAAAAGAGCAGAGCTCTTAAAACAGCTAAGTGAATCAGTCATATCGGCAAGTCAGCTGCACCGAGTTAGCTAACAGCTGAGTACCTATATGGAAAGAGAGAAGAGTTGAATCAGCTAAGAAGCAAGCTGAGTGATTTATGAGCAAAGTGACAGAAACGCAGTCGTTTCTACTAAGCGGGAATGTTTTTAAGAATGACATCATCATAATTATGATGTGTACAGTCAAAAGCTGCACACTAAGCTTATGATTGGATATAAATGCTGCCGCATTAAATGCGAGAAATTAAATGTAAATCGGCGTGCAAAATCTGAGCCGTTGATCTTGATCAAATTTCAAAACCGTCCGCACGTCCTTCCATAACCCATACATATACCATTTCGTCCATTTTGTTCTCTCACTTTACCAAAACTGTTCATCTCTCTCAAAAGCAAAGAAAGAAGTTTTTCTCTCAAAACCTTACAAACCTTCAAAGCTTATTTTCAAAGTTTTGTTCAGTAAATCTTCAAGAAATAGCATCTACTTACGATTTTGTCAAGATGGGAAAGCAAATCCACACGGGGTCTATTGTGGATTTCGAAGGACTAATCAAACAAGGGTCAGACGAAACAATTGTGAAGAAAATAGCAGAGAAGTTGGAAAAATCTTGACTGAAACCCTTTCTCACGATGGAGTTTCAGATGACCTACGTGGAAGAGGTCGCGCAGTTCTACGTGAACGCTGAAGTTCACGACGAGGGCATCAAGTCCTCTGTTCACGGAAAAGAATTCACAATCACTGCCAATGATTTGGCAGAACACTGTTTGATGCCGGCGGAATGAAATCTACGAAGCGGATGTAAACCTGGCTGTTGCATTGAAGGAAGTAGCCAAACCTAACTGTGCTGCCAAGGTTTTCTACACATCTGATAATAAGCTGCTGAAAGAAGATTACCACAAGCTGTTGGATATTGTTGGCAAATGCGTAGACATCAAATTTGGAAGCTTTAACCAGTTGTTCAAAACCAAGATGATCGTGATGGCTGCGATCATGGAGGAGAAGAAGGTGAATTGGTCTGAGTTTGTATACATCAGACTCTGCCAGAATATTGGGAATAAATCCTTCAAGGAGGATGGTTCGTTTGGAGGATCTTTGGGATATGGCCTGGTGATTGGCCGGAAGATGGAAGTGAAGGGAGACCCTCTTCGACATGGAAAGGCGTTCCATGTAAACAAGAAAATGTTCCGATTGAACCTTTCCGGAGCACAGAAGAGAGCGTACGCCAAGAGGGCTGATACGAGTGAGGGGGAATCAGCTGGCCCTAAAGAAACAACTGTCTCCTCCTCTCCCCAGAAGAAGGTTGCCCCTACAACACACGCAAAGAAGACTGCGCCCGCATCAAAGAAAAAGAAATCCTTTGTCCTGCGCAGAGTCACTGCCCCTGCAGCCGCAGTGGAGAAGGAATCCCAAATGCCTTCTCTAGTTATTAAGAAAAAGAGGACTGATAAGCTGAGAAGGACAACTCCTCAGAAAAAGACAATAGCACGCCCCGCCGCTCGTAGCTTGAGAAAACAAAATGAGTCGCCACTCGGTGAAGCAGATCACGAGACAATCGGAGAAGTAGAGTCTCCTGAAATTATTGGTGAAATAGCCAAGTCTGCTTTGGCCGATCAGCAGAGGCAAATCAAGACACAATCGTAGTCGAATAAAGGCGCGAGAGGTAGGCGACAAAGTCAACTCACCTATCGACATGGTCGTATCCCCGCCTGCGACAGACGCTGCTGAGGATGTTGAGCAGCAAAGTTTGCTACCTTCAATCCCTAAGAACGAGGGACAACAAGGGGATGATGAAAACGATGTAATCATGTACTCTCCATTGTATCCAGACATCCAAAATCGTCTGCGAGAATAGAGGAAGTGGAAGCTGAGTCGATCCAGGGAACAATTCCAAAGACCAGCGTTTATTGAAGATGAAGAAGAACTGTTAAATTTTCTTGGTTTGACCACAGTGGTCCAAGCACTGGATGAAGAAATCGCATGATATCTTGCGGATCTTCAAAGACAAGGAGAAGCGGACCGGCGAAAAATCGAAGCTCGTGAGAAGGCCAACATTTGTCCCCTCACTGGAACCACTGATCATACACATCCTCATCTTGACGTCCTCTCAGAGAGTGATGAGGATCTGGACCCTGCTGCTGCAACAGAAGAATTGGAAATGCAGCAAGCCATGCGGGAATCTAGCGTCCTACATGAGCAACGGTTAATAGAAGGACCAGGGGAGTCTTCCAAATCACAGCTAGAACTTGACCCTATGGGAGTGGTGCAACAGATTGCCATTATTTGTTGCTGCCCCACTTCCCACTCACTCGGATGAAGGCGTTAAGGGAACTGGAGATGAAACTGGGAACGTGGGGACCCCAGTCGAGCCAACCCCTAATGAAAGTGTCTTACCACCTGCCCCAATGGCTGAATACTCAAAGGGAACAACCGGGAGTCTGGAGACGAGTGACCCCAATCCAAGTCACTCAGCTGGTGTGCCGGCTGAGGGGGAAACTCCCTCCATTGCAGCTATGTCGGAGAATGCTGCAGCTGACTCCACAACGAATCTTGGAGGCAAAGTGGAGAAGGAAAAACAAATGGATACACAAAGAAATTGTCAGCGATTTGGCTCGGCATTGAGACTGTCTCGGCTAAAGTGCCAATCGCTTTCTGCAGGCAATGACGACGCTGATGCGATCGAGGCACATGATGGATCTGCCCTGGGAGTTAACACTCTGGGCAATGAAAGTGCAATCCATGTAGTTGAAACTCCAGTGGATGCCACCTCTAAAGACCCCAAGACAGCTGAGACTGTCGACGGGACTGTCCAAGACCCCACTGCAGTTGAGACTGCAGGAGGTATTGAAGGCCTACGGGAGGTTGAGACTTCCCGAGGTAGAGGAGGAATACGTAACAATCCTCCTACTATCATTGATGCATCCGAAAAGGAGATAAGTGCTCTTCACGATTCCCAATACAATCCTGATGTAACATTTATGGGATCTGAAGGTGAAGACGAAGCTGAGTCATCCCCCACTGCAAATCCAAAAGACTTAGCTAAGGATGTTCTCCCAACCACGAGTAAGTCCGATCTTAAGGCTACTCGCCAAACATTCAATTTCGATGATGAGCCACCTCTACAAATCTCATCATCTTCCAATGACGCCGATACACGGCCGAGGACCAGATCAACTCAAATGGAAAATTCACCGAGACCGATGAAGTGTTGAGACAGTGAGGCTCGGCCAGTGGTCAATACCCCAACAGACCACAACAAACACGATCAATCAGCGAGTTCCCAAGCTGCGCGAGAATCGATGCAACTGGGCACATCACGGGCACGAGTTACCATTGTACATATTCCCATTGTCCATGATGATCCGTTCGAAGAATTGTTCCCTTTCTCTCTGGAGCTACCTAATATTCTTGAACAGTCAGCTACAGATCGACAACGTTTCCATAAACCTAATCCCGTCATTCCAACAGACACCATCGTCCCATCAGATTTCGACTTTGACACTGCTTGGCCGCCAACTGAGACTGAGGTGACAACTGAGGTTTAAGAAGTTTTCAAGGCCATATTTGCAGAGATAGAGAAGATGGAAAGGCACCAGGCCTCACTAGACATGAGACTGGATAACCGAGATGCCAATCTTACTACCGATCTGCGAGGAATAATTGTCAGGATCCGGGAATGGTGGCAACAACAGCAGACAATGCGCGTGGAACAAGTTCGATACTTTAGAAAATTGTTCAATAAAATGCTAGTCTGGAGCGCTGATAACGTTGACATGAAAAGGAGGATGCAAGAAAATATTGACAAAATGCATACCTCCCATACCACAGAAATGGAACTACTGCGTGAATTTCATCGCAAAGAGCTTCTGTGCGTGGAGGAGAACATGGAGAAGAAATTCAGCCTCCTCTCGGTGAATCAAGCGGTGGCGGTGAATCGAAAGCCACTCGCTCAATTCCGTGCGACATACTCATGAGAGATTCAAAACATAACTCATTATCGATCGCTTGGACTTCATGATTCTTTGCATGTTTCAGGGTTCCTCTCTCATTTGATGATGCCAAAAAGGGAGAAGAGGAATACCTAAAGGCGTTAAAAGGATCTCGGCGAGAAGAAGGACACAATTTGTGAAGGAGAAGACAAACCGAGGAACCGAGAGAAAGAGGGAAGAAGGGAAAATCTGTTGAGGGGGAAGGTTCGAAAGATATGACATTGATGATTGCTAAAACCCCTCAACAAGGATATGTCACAGCTGATATCATCAGCAAACTCCCAGTGAATCTGCCGCTCCAACACTCCGCAGTACCCATGGCTGAAAAGCGAAAGATAGTAGAAGCAGGGATGAAGGAGGTGGAAGGAAAGATGGATGCCCGAGTGATGGATATACTGAAATAGTATGGAGGCATTCCAATAGACAGAGACACTGACCCCATCTCAGATGTCGGAAGCGAGCCGAGATCAATCGATGAATTCAAAACGCTTGAGTCCGAGGGATATTTTGAAAACATGTCGATGGTCCAAGCCTGGGACTTGTATTGGGGAATAGGCCTCAAGCTATGCGAAGAAGGCGACATGCAAATGACTCATCGGGCGGTCACTCGATGGCCACTCACCGGTTTGGGAAGAAGAAGGCCCCGTCTACAATATACGCCCAGAGGTAGAGGAAGAAGCAGTGGTGGAGGAACAGGTTTCAGACCTAGACCTCTACCCATAAACATCGAATACATAGATCCAGGGAAGAAAGGAGGGATCTATTGGGCTGATACGATGTAGTGGCAAACATGGAAGTGGCGGAAAAATGTCTTTGAATATGCGAAGAGGCTAGAAGAAGAAAACAAGAAGCAGGATGAGATGTGGGAGGAGTATCAACGGAGACAGGAAAGAAAGAGGAAAGATGATGTTGCCAAAAGAGCATATGAGAAAAAGAAGGCGGTGAAGAAGAAAAAAGAAAAAAAAGGTCGAGAAGAAGAAGAGTCAAGAAGAAAGAAGGAGACAGCGAAGGAGATGAAGTGTTGCTGTCCATCCCTTCATGTATTTTACTATGTAAATGCATATGTATGTAAGTCTTATGTACACTGAATAAAATCGTATAATTTCTATACTTGCGTAGATATAGAATAACATGATTACTTTAACCTCTGATTAAGCTCTGATACACTTTGTAAACAGCTGTATAAAGAACAAGAATGTTATGATCAATAATAGATTGATTCTACGTATACATTCTGTGATTCTACATTGTCTGTACGTATCTTTGCTATTTATTTGTTGAATGTATGTTTTAAGTTTTGGCATTATCAAAAAAGGGGAAATTGTTGGGAAATTAATATTTTAGGAAGTTGGCACCCCATTTTAATAGGGGAAATTGTAATAGATAGGGCTGGTCGAGCTGAGTTGAGTCGGTATGCCCGAATATGTAAGAAATCAACCGGAGACTAGAAGGAAGACTCTGTGAGAGCGGTGAGTATATGGCAAAGAAGAAGCAGACAGAACTCGATTTGAAAGTGCAGCTGAGATGCAACTGAGTGAAGTGTCCGTCAACTCAACTCAAGATAGCCAAGTCTCAAGTTGAGGTCACAGAAGAGTCATCCAATGATTGGAAGCGGACTCGAAGTCACCTGGGGAAGTTAAGAAAATGCAGTCAAGTCAAGACAACTGAAAGAGACCCGTTGTACAGAAGTCAAGAAAGTTACTTAAACAAGTAATACTTCCATATTGCCTTTCTTAAAGTGCTCAGTCCTAGAAGCGTGCAAAAGGAATAAACCAATGGGAAGACCGCACCGTGTGTCGAACTACGAAAGGCGATGACTCATTCAATACGAGGAAATGCCAATTTCAAGTACTGCAACAAGACAAGCCAACGACCACAAGTGTCCTTTGAAAATTAACCTATCTCTTCAACGGGCAGATTTTCAAAAGAACACTATAAAAGGCTGAGGAATTAATTTGAGAATGGGGTTACCTTGGAGACCTTGATTACCAAAGAAAAACCAATACAAGCAAGAAAGCAATATCTGTAACCTGAAATATTCTCAAGTTATTCAAGCTCAATCCTCAGGCCTACACCACGAAGGATATCAATCTAACACTTACCTGTGAAGGAAAGACGACTTCAATCAGTTGAAGATGAAACATTTGAAGAATCAAAGGGGTCTACATTCCACGGAGGATTGTAGAAAGGTTCAAGGTCGAACCAGTCTCAAGTTATTGGAGGGCTTCGTGATCAAATCCAAGAAGCTTGAGCAAGTGGGCTGTAGTAGCAAGCGCACCCCTGTGAAGAAGCGAGTCGTGCGAGAAGCCACCGTGACCAAGGCATCTCCGGAGAGTCCCAAAGGATCAAGTCACCGTTGTGTGATCAAGACTTGCATCCGGACTGTTAACCACTTTGTACTCGATCAATACTTAGTGGATTCCTCCGGGAGTTGGAGAAGAGAGGATTAGAAGAATTACCCCATCCTGGGAACCTCTATAAAATTTATTGTGTCATTTAAATTTCAAAGACTTCAAGTCTGCATATTATTTTATATATGCTGATAAATTTGCTATCCAATTAACTTTTAACAAAGTGCTAAAACCAAGTGTGAAAACATACTTAAACCATATTCAAGGGTGTTAAGTCTTCCGCTGAAAAACATATCACAGTTGAGTTAAGCTTTAGACTAAACAATTGAGTTATTCTTTCAACAAATTCGATCAGTGCGTTGAGTGGCTAACTCTGCTGGTTAACTAACTTAGCTGTCCATCAAGGACTTAGCTGTGAAGAATCAACTCTGAACTACTTTAAAAGGACTAAATCGAAAAGTTGGTAAGGTTTATTCAACCCCCCCTTCTAAACCTTACACTCACACCCCTTGGGACCTACAAAATCCTTCAGACCAAATTTCTCAAGCTTTTCTGTGATCTCTTTCACCAGGGCCTTATCAGCACCTTGTTTCAGCATTCCTTCAAAGTCGATTGTTGATCCTGAGTGAATCTTTTCGGACATCTTGATGAAATCTTACAAAGTTTCCATTTTCTTAAAAAAATAATCAGTAAATGAAACGAAAAATCTTTGCTTTTAGGACTAGGGTTTCAATACTTGCACAGAGAGAACTTTGCTTTGCTTGTTGAAGACGAGAGTGTTTGTGAAGAGAGAGAAAATAGGTTTTGGCTTATATTGGACTTGAAAGGACGATTTTTGGAATTTGAAAATTTTGATCAAAATCAACAGTCAAGATTCAACCTTTGAAACCACATTAATTTCCCCACATTAAATGCAATAGCATTTATATCTAATCATAGGCTAAATGTGTAGCTTTTGTTCTGACATCATAATTATGCTGACGTGGTCCTTAAAAACATTCCCACTCGCAGAAAACGACTGCATTTTGTCACTTAGCTCATAAGTAACTCAGCTAGTTTCCAAAAGTGACTTCACTCTGCTTCTCTCTTCACATAAGATCACTCAGCTGTCAGCTAACTCGATACAACTGATTTCCCATCTTGGCTGTTTCGCTTGGCTGGATTGTGAAACTTGCTTATTTTTATTTCTCTCTTCTTTGACTCTGCTGATGGAGTCTTCTGAGTCTCCTAAGTCAGATCAATTAATCCTAGCTCATTCTTAAGCTATTCAAATCTTGATTCACATAGAGGCTTGGTGAATATATCAGCTAACTGCTTATCAGTTGAGATGTATTCCAATGCGATGTCTTTCTTTTCAACATGATCTCTTATAAAATGATATCTGACATCAATGTGCTTTGTTCTTGAGTGCAATACTGGATACTGAGTGATTGCAATAGCACTTGTATTATCACACATAATTGGAATTTCTTTTTCTTCTATCTCATAATCTCTCAGTTGTTGTCTCATACAGAGAACTTGGGCACAACAGCTGCCCGCAGCTATGTACTCTGCTTCAGCTGTGGAATTAGCTATTGAATTTTGTTTCTTGATGAACCAAGAAACCAATCTATTTCCAAGCATTTGACAGGTACCAGAAGTACTCTTCCTGTCCACTCTACATCCAACATAGTCTGAGTCTGAGTAGCCTATCAGCTTGAATCCTCATTCCTCTAGATACCATAAGCCAACTTCTTGGCATCCCTTCAAATACCTTAGGATTCTCTTAGCTGCAGTCATGTGACTTTCTTTTGGTGCAGACTGAAATCTAGCACATACACCTACAGAAAAGGTGATGTTTGGCCTACTTGCTGTTAAATAGAGCGATGATCCAATGAGGGCTCTATATCTAGTTTGATCAAAAGCTTTGCCATCTACATCCATATCCATCTTGATTGAAGTGTTCATAGGAATTTTCACTGATGACTTTTCTTCCATACCAAATTTCTTCATTAAATCTCTGGTATATTTGGTTTGACTTATGAAGGTTTCATCCTTCAATTGCTTGACTTGAAGTCTTAGGAAGAAAGTCAACTCTCCCATCATGCTCATTTCAAACTTTCCTTACATGAGGTTTGAGAACTTATCACACAACTCTTTATTTGTGGATCCAAAGATGATATCATCCACATATATTTGAACAAGAAGTATACTCTCTCCATCTTGAATTCTAAAGAGTGTTTTGTCAACGTTTTATTTGGTGAATCCATTGTCAATTAGAAACTAAGACAATGTGTCATACCATGTTCTTGGTGATTGTTTCAATCCATATAAAGCTTTCTTGAGCTTGTAGACCTTATCTCTAATAATTTTCTGCTCAAAACCTGGAGATTGTTCAACATAGATTTCTTCCTCTAAAAGTCCATTTAGAAATGCACTCTTTACATCCATTTGATATACAGTGAAGTTCTTATTTGCAGCATAAGCAAGAAACATCCTTATTGTTTCCAATTTAGCAATAGAAGCAAAGGTTTCATCAAAATCTATACATTTCTCTTGGCAATAACCTTTGGCTACCAGTCTTGCTTTATTTCGTACAACAGATCCTTCCTCATTCATCTTGTTCCTGAATACCCACTTAGTACCAATAACATTTTCGTGGGTTGGCTGTTGAAATAATTCCCAAACTTTGTCTCTTTCAAACTGATTAAGCTTTTCTTACATAGCCTAAATCCAATGTGTGTCATCCAATGCTTGAGACACATCTTTAGGCTCTATTTGTAAAATGAAACAAGTGAACATAGATTCATGCTGACCTCTGGATCTGGTTCTTATGCCATCTCTAACATCTCCAATAACTAACTCAGGTGGATAGTCTCTCAGCCATCTCATATCTGATTGGAGTAAGTTTGCTGGATTTAGCCATCTTGCAGCTAAGTTGTCTTGAACAACTTCTTCATCATCATTAAACTGCAGACCTTCCAGTTGTCTTTGAGATTCAGCTATCGCATCATCTTCAGGGTTGAGTGCTCTCACATCAGCATCAACATAAGGACTCTTCTGGATAGCTGGCTGATTCTGCTTCTCAGCTCACTCATCAATGTCTTATCCATTTACATTGGGCTCATTGAAAAATATATGGATAGACTCTTCTGTGACCATAGTCCTCTTGTTTAGTACTCTATAGGCTTTACTCTTAGCTGAGTATCCCAAAAAGATACTTTCAACCGCTTTATCATCAAAAGCATTCAAGTTATCTTTGCCATTGTTGTGGATGAAGAACTTATATCCAAATATCTTAAAGTATCCAACATGTGGCTTTATCCCTATCCAAATATCATAGGGAGTATGAGCCAATTGCCTATTGATCATGCATCTATTTTGAGTATAGCATGCTGTGTTTATGGCTTCAGCCTAAAATCTCTTAGGCAATCCAGCTTCAACTAACATTGTCCTAGAAGCTTCCTTAAGAGTTCTGTTCCTTCTTTCAGCTAGTCCATTCTGTTGTGGAGTCCTTGCAGCTGATAACTCATGAGCATATACCATTTTCAACACAATACTGAGTTATAATCCCATTGACATACTCAGTTCCCCTGTCAGATCTTATCTTTATAATGGTTTGGCTCTTCTCATCTTGAACGCTTTTCATTAGCTGAGGCAACTTCTGCAGTGTTTCCTTCTTTTTACACATGAAGATAGTCCATGTATATCTTAAATAACCATCCACCACTAAAGTGTATTTCTTTCTATTGATGCTAGCTGGCTCAATAGGACCAAATAAATCCATATGCAATAGATGCAGTATCCTTGTTGAAGAATGACTTATCCTTAAAGGATGACTTGATTTTCTCTCCCATTTGGCATGCATCACATATACTTTCTTTCTTGTATACTGAGTCATACAATCCTTCCACAAGGTGACTCCTTGCAAGCTTATTTATAGTCTTAAAGTTTAGGTGACTCAGCTTCTTGTGCCACAACCAACTTGATTCGGCTTTACTCTTTGCTAGCAGGCATGTGCTTGGTGTAGCAGTTGACCAATCCACTACATTCATGTTCTTCTGCCTTGTTCCTTGTAGCATAATCTCATTTCATTCAGCATTTTTGATCTGGCAAACTCCTATATTGAATCCCACGTTGTAGCCTTTATCACGGAGTTAGCTGATGCTTAGCAGATTGAAGTTTAGACCTTCAACATATGCATCATATGTGATCTCCAGTCCATTTTTCTTTACGGACCCAGTGCCTTTGATCTCCCCTGGAGATTCATTTCCTCCAAATATGACTTTTGCACCTTTGATTTCCTTGAACTTTGACAGATTTTTCTTGTTTCCTATCATGTGTCTGGAATAACCACTATCCATGTACCAGGTTCTTTGGCACTCAACTGTTCATTGAACCTGCAATCAAGGAAATTCGTTTTTAAGTACCCATACTTGCCTGGGTCTTGGGGGGTTAGTGCTATAAGATGATCCAACCAACCTATAGCCGGATGATCTGACTCTAAGAGGTTGTCATCTATCAGTTCCATAATCATAATGCACATTAGTAAATTGCTTGGGGGGTTTTAGGATTATACAACCGTCTCTTTTGTCTGTATGCCTGTGTATTTGTCTGAGCGATTGCTTTCTTGGGGTAGTTGTGGAATTTCTGGGTGTCGTGCCTGGGTGCGTAAGTGTGCTGATGATAGCTCTTTTGCCTTGGGAATGACCTTTGCTGAGTTTGAGGTCTTTGCCATTTGGCTTGTATCCCATATGTCTTTGCTGATATTTCACTTGGTTATTCCAATCAGCTTGCTTAGGATAGTTTTTACCATTCCCATCATATAAATTTCTTTGATGAAATCTCTGGGGTTTTTGGTAGCTCTGTTTAGCTTTCACAGAGTATTTTCTTTTTGGAGTCTGCTGATTGACTTTTCTGAATATTATTGTGTGTTGGTGTGGGTGTTGGTGCAACATATGGTGTTTTGGGTTTTTGGACTCTTCAATTGCTTGAGGATCCTTTCTCCAAAATTACTCTATGAGCTTGAGTATGCACAAATGAATTTAATCCTATGCTTGTCTTGTCTCCACACTTGTTTTGACTCATTATAAGTTCATCCAATGATTTGGATGCCTTTGTAAATGAGGCAATCACATTTTGAGATATTTCTCTCTCTTTTCAATAGCAGCTAACTCTGCTTGGATCTTTGCATTTTCAGCTTTCAGCTTTATATTCTGATCAGCTATGTTACTTAGAGTACTCAGCTCTTTAGTCAGCTATGAGTTTTAGCATTTAAGTTGGCTAGTTTCCTCATTTAAAAATGTGTGAGGGGTTTCGATGTGCTCAAAGTCTTTCATCATTTTGCCTAATGAATCATAAAGATTAGTGGGTGAGCAGGTGTTTGTGTCACTATCACTATCACTTGAATCAGAATGAGATAAGTTAGAGTGTACCTCATCTTCTTGATCCTTTTGATCTTGTTCTTTGGCCATGAGGCATATCATAACCTCTTCCTCAGTATCACTGGAGCAGTCTGTTTCACTACTATTCGAGTTTGCTGGTTCCTTGCACTTGGCTGGTTTAGCAGTCTCAGCAGCCAACATGGCTTTCTTGTTTTCATGTCTTCTTGCTTTGAATACTTTTCTATCCTCTTCATTCCTGTATTTGTTGACTGGTGGATAGGAACAATCAACAATAAAATGTTCTGGCTGTCTGCAATTCCAACACAAGTTTTCAGCTCTCTGTATATTAGTTCTTTCTGTTATCTGATTATCAGCTCTCTGATAGCCATCTCTTTGATGTCCAGCTCTCTTAGGTGGCCTAGCCTTTCTTTCTTTGGAAGGTGTTGAATGTCTTCTGGAGGTTTCATCCTTGTTTCTTTTATATTTCTTATTGAAGAACTTGTTGAACCTCTTTACCATGAGAGCAATTTCCTCCTGGTCAATGGTTTCCTTTTGCTTAGCTTTCTTCTCTTCGTTGGCCATCAGTGCAACTGTCTTAGGTACAACTGTTTCCTCTTGCTCTTTTCTTCTCAGGTCGAAATCATAGGCTTTGAGGTCTGAGAATAGCTCATGATTCGATGTTTTGGAGAGGTCCATTGAATGTCTTAGGGCTATGACCTTCATTTCCCATTCAGCTGGGAGGGCTCTTAAAATTTTCATGCACATCTCCTTTTGAATGTACTCCTTCTCAAGAGCTGAAAGCTCATTTGTGATCTCTGTGAATCTGGCATCCAGCTGATCTAGACTCTCATCTGCAAGCATTTTAAAATTTTCAAATTTTTGAACAAAGAAATTAATTTATTCTCTTTAATCTGTTATGATCCTTCACAAATCAGGGCTAGCTTATCCCAGATTTCTTTGGCTGAATTGCATGATTTGACTTTATTAAACATATCCTTGTCCAAAGTCTTGTAGAGGATGTCTTTGGCAACATTGTCAAGATTGTATGTCTTCCTATTCTCATTTGTCCTTTCACAATGTGATTTCTCAACGATAGCTGGTCTAGGCTCTGTTGCAGCATCCTCTCATTCATCTTGAGGTGCTCTTCTTACAGCAGTGTTGACTTTAAAGATTTGCAGTGACCCATCTTCTATCACAAGCCACATTTCATCGTGTAAAGCTAATAGGTGAGCCTGCATGAATTTTCCAGTCAACAAACTCTTCCACAGTGAACATGGGAATACGAGTTAGATTTTCTTCCATGATAATAACTTTGCTTTAGGAAGAAAGATTTGAAAAATACAAGTGTTATATTTTTTGAAAAATATTGAGATCTAGTTCAATAACCAGTGCGGAAGGCTCAATGAACCAATCACTCTGATACCACTTGTAGGTCCCAAGGGGTGTGGTGTAAGGTTTAGAAGGGGAGGGTTGAATAAATCTTATCAACTTTTCACTTTTAGTCATTTTTCAAAATATTTCAACAGAGTTGACTCAAATCAGCTAAGTCCTTGGGGGACAACTAGGTTGGCTTACTTGAAAAAAGTTACCCAAATCACTGATTCGGCGAGCCGTGGATAGTATAACATAGCTGGGTCAGCTAACACTTAACTTTTTAGTTGATTTGGTTTTTATACAACGGAAGACTTAACACCCTTGTTAGTTTTAAACTTGTTTTTAACACTTGTTCTTAACAATGTTATTATCAGATGGGTTAACGATTTAACTTAAACAACAAATATAAATATAAGCAGGAAAGTTAAATGCTGTAAGTAAATGACACAAGCAAATTTTATAGTGGTTCGAGGATGGAGTAATTCTTCTAATCTACTCTTCTCCAACTTCTGGAGGAATCCATAACAGATTAGGTTACAAAGTGGTTCTCAGTCTGAGACAGCCTTGATCACACAGCTGGCTTCTTCTGCGACTCAGCTTCTTCACAAGACAGCGGCCTTGCTACTTCAGCTCCATTCAAACCCTTGGAATTGATCACACAGCCTTCCAACGACCTTGAAATTTCTGATTCGACCTTGAACCTTACTACAACCTCTTCAATCTTGGAGAGTAGACCCTTTTAAGTTCTTAAAACTTTTTCTTTTTCAACTGGTTGAAGTATTCTTTCCTTCACAGAGTGTGTTGGATCAAGTTCCTTCGTGTTTTAGGCTTGAGGATTTCTTGATAAGCTTGAGAGAATGTTTGCAGGTTTTTGCTTGCTTGTTCATTCGAATATTGATCATGTATTTTTTATCAATCTTCTTTCTCTTGCTTCCTCAGCCTTTTATAGTGCTCATTTGAAAATTGGCCCATTGAAGAGAGAGGATATTTTCAAAGTGACACTTCTTGTTCGTTGGCTTCTCTTTTCTTGACTTGCGACTTGTGATGGAGACTTTTCCTTGTATTAAATGATCTTGCAGCTTTTCAGGACCTGACACAAGCTTCAGTGCTTCCCAATGATTTATTCCTTTTGCACGTTTCTGGGACAAATACTTTAAGACATGGCAGCTTGGATGTATTACTATTCTAAGTAATATCCTTGAGTTCCGTGCAACGGTTAATATCAATCGACTTGACTTGACAGCTGCCTTTACCCCTTTGACTTGAGTCTGCTCTAACCTTTTAGAAAAGACTCAACTGTCAGTTCAACTGGTAGACTTGACTCTGTACTGACTTGACTGTCACTTCTTCAATCTTTACACAACTGTTCCTTAGCTGGATCTCCTTCAGTCGAGTCCGCACCTTCTATCTTGACTACACTCAGCTGACACACAACTAGGTCTTCACTCCAGTCTTCAGTTGACTTCTTGCATTCTTCAACATAACTGACTTAATCCAGCTAATGTTTTACATGGTACCATCAAAATCCAATAATAAATTTCCTAACATTGAATCTATGATTTTTGTATGTAAAATAACTCCCAAAATAGAAAAGACAAGGAAACATAAATCACACAAACACACTCAAAACTGTGTTGAAAATTTGTATTGAAAATCAAACAGCAGAAAATATCAACGACAGTAGAAACAAAAATAGGCCTAGTGTGTTGATCTTGATTCCCAAATAAACAAAGTCACACGACTCCCAAAATTTAAACATTGGAAACATACTTCTTATCCACTTGAAGTGTCAACAGTTTTCTTCTTTCCGTCACAAAATGTTTTTGGCTCATTAATGTTCTTCAGTCTCAATTCGTTCATGTTATCAAGACAATGATAACACAATACTTCATTTGCAAAGATGAAATTTGAGACAATTACCCTTCTGAAGCCTACTATCCCAGTTTCAAGTACCACCTCCCATATAGGTTTCCATACGATACATTGCAAATATGACACAATCGATCTTGTTCTCACTGTCTCTCCTCGCCATTGTCAATCTAGCAACTGATGATTGCTCAATGGATAAACTATGATTCGTACAATCTTTGGACTTCAAACATCGCAAAAAAAGCTCATGCTACAAAAAAACAAAATAAATAATCAAGATACACGATAGTAAGCACCAATTATTCTAAATAAACTTTGCGAATAAAACAACACATATACAAAAAATCTCCAACATATACTAACTGCGCAATAAAAGAAAACTAATTACACAATACTAAATAACTTTGAGTATGGAAAAATAAAATGCAAAAATTGTATTACGCAATATTGATTAACATTCAAACATGCAGACATTCTGTACTAAAAAGCAACAACGTATACTAACCGTGCAATAAAAAACACTAGAAATGCAAACAAAAAAACTATGCAAAAAAAGCAAACATGCAGACTTTCTGTATTAAAAAGCAACAAACTAATACTAATTGTGCAATAAAAAGTATTAGAAATGCAAACAAACAAACTACGCAATCATACATTTTGTACTAAAAGGCAACACAATAATATTAACCGTGCAATAGAAAGTACTAAAAAAGCAAACACAAAAAAATGCATTACAAACTATGGGAATCAACTAATGGAATTCGTACTACCGATATGTACCACAAGATTAACTAAGAATATGCAAACTAAATGAATCAGTATGGGTGATTATGAAGATGATCAGATATTATATATCTTTTTTTCTTTTTGGAGACAGAACAGAGGTGGTTATGGAGATGATCAGACAAAGTTAAAAATGTCTGAATTTCAAAAAAGCTAGATTTTAGCAATTAATGTGTAATAAACTCATACTAATTATACAATAAAAAAACGAAGAAACCGCGATAAAATAATTAACTTCACCACCTGTCACAAACACAGATAACACATAGAATTCTTTCAAAATTTAACCCACCAACATGTATTATGAAAATATAATACTAATACCGACAAATCGACTACTATCCAAAAATTCAAAGACAAAAAATCAAATAAAACAAAAAATGTGAAGGTTTTGTCTAGTTTCTACACTAGTTCGGTTTTTTTTGGAAACATTACATCACCAATGCGCCATAAGAAACTCGTTAAACATCAATAAATTTCGAAGAAAATTGGCAAATGATTCACGTACAAAACTATTCTATGAAAACTATAGATGAAAAAAACTAAACAGAAAAAATAATGTCTAAAACCTTGATTCTAAAATAAAAACATACCTCTACAAGAACTTAATCACCTTGAGTACTCTCCTTCAATGTCGATTCCCGCAAGTAACTGACGAAAATTTGCAATAGAGAAAAAACTTCCAACCTAAGTGAACAACTTGAAACGAAAAATCCTCTCTTAAGATTCTAAAACCAGACAGCTACCAAAAAACCGTAAATTACTCCTCTAATTCTCGTGAGACGAATTGCAAGGTTACCCCATGACTTATCCAACTAATGATTAGAATTACTAGACTACCCTTATAATTAATTAAAGAAAAGTCTAAAATATGAAAAATGATAGTTTAAATCTTGATGGTTAAAAAAAATATCAGTCTAGATTTGTCATCACGTACTCACACCAGGATGCTGGACTCATTTGATTCAAATCATATATATATATATATATATATATATATTGACCATACAATAACATTTTAGTATATGATTTAATTTAAGATGATTTAATTGAAAGTGAAATATAAAAAAACACAATATACAAAATAAGATGCAGGGATTTGGACAAATCAGTGAGAAAATTCTCCTAACAAACGCTTGTTCCGGAGTTATCCAAAATTAGCAATGATTTGTTTTGGTAAGTCAATTACTATATATATTTTTTTGTAAAGGCAATAATTTATTCGCTAATTGATTTTTCCCGCCCATTTGCACTTGCTAAATTTATAAATTATTTTACTGCAAAATCCCAATAGTAGATATTACAATAAATATTAAATGAAAATTCTAAACATTACTATTGATATTAATATATATCTAATATCTTAAAAAATACATAAAATAAATCAAATCCCACATAATCCACGACTCAACAAGTTGTCTCTAATATCTTCCCAATTCTCTCTTCATACCATCAATCAATTTAGCTGAATTATAAGCGAAACAAATCTTGAAATACAATTATATATATATATATAAATTTAAAACTATTGATTTAATAATCAATAAATGAAAATGTTTAAATTAGATTTTGGAAGTCAAATATTATTTCAGCAATATATGATTCTGGAACAAATAGAAAACCATGATTTTTTTTCAAGATATAAGTTATTTTGTTAAGTTCATTGTATCAATATATCAACCAAATAACAAATGTTAATTTAATTATAATTGTATTCATCAAATATCAAATTCTAATTTAATTATAACTGACAATATTTCTTTGATTTGAGTCAATATATCTTAAAGAAACAACTTATATTCTATTATAATATATATATATATATATATATATATATATAGGGATATGATCAAATGAGACCAAACCCTTTAGGTAAGAACATGAGACCACATCTAGACCATTTGATTTAATAATCAATGGTCTAGATTTTACTATCCATTTTAGGCATGGGTGGTGGCAAACAAGGGTATGAAAGTAATCATTTAAGTTTAAGGATATAATTTTAAATCCCTAATTTTCGAATTTGCAATCGAATTACGATTATCTTTATCCACGATTTTCTCTCTTTCTCTTTTCAAAATACACGAAACTTCTTCTATGCTCCTTTTCCATCTCCCTTGTTCTCCATCTGTAAAAAATCGAAACAACTGAAAATTTGCTTCCTCTATCTCTCTGCTTCCTCTATCGATCACAGGCATATTAAAGTGTTGCTACTACTACTACTACTACTACTACTACTACTACTACTACTACTACTAATGATGATGATGATGATGATGATGATAATAATAATAATAATAATAATAATAATAATAATAATAATAATAATAATAATAATAATAATATGCATTTAATTTATTACACAACTTTGTCTTTGCATCATTTATAGCGTTTTAGTACTTTGTATGTGTGCAGAAAAATTTGAATTATCAGGATCCACATCTACAGATCACCTCTCATAAAAGTTCGAGAAACCTATAAACAGTGAAAATTTTGAATTGAGAATTATAACTATCAATTTTCAAGAACTTCTTTCAGCAATATTTCAAATGGTATTTATTCACTATATTGTTTGGCATCAAACTCTTTATGCCGCCAGCTATATTTGTTGGATGATGTTTTCTACAAACAACGTCAACTGAGAAAAAGCTAAGGTATCAAGTTTAGACAAATTGTTTTGATTAATGTTATAATATTAAATAATCAAATTATATTATATTTAATTGACCTTTCTAATTGATCCATTTGATGTTTTCTAAAATCGAATTTCAAATTTAAGTCAATAATTAAAAAATATAAATTTTATATATAAACATATGTTTTTATTTACTTTATATAAATATTTGCGTATTAAAATAAAGTAATAAATAACACACGTGCAACGCACGTGTGGGATTACTAGTTTGGTACAATAATTGGTGTGCCATTGGAGCATTGTTTACACCAAATTTGGCTTAGTTGCAAAATAAGGATACTAATAATATCCTAATGGCAAAGAAAGATATTAAGTTTATGGGCTTTCAATTTATGACAATAACTTTAAATTTTGGCGAATTGAGGACAAGATGAACCCGAATTGCCAAAATTAGAGATAATTGTTATGTGAAATTCAATGTTGAGCCTGAATTGTCCAACTAAAGATTCAATTAGTACATCATTATCTTTAGTAAACTGCGGTATACTTAGTAAATTCTTTGTGATATGTGGAACATAAAGGAAGTCATTAAGAAGTAAGGATGGGGAAGAAGAAGAAACACAAGGTAAATGAGAGAAACCAATATGAGAGATAGGAAGTTTGGAGCCATTACCAACTACAAGCTTGTCTGAGCATTGATAGGCATATTTGAGTGAAAGATTATTCATTTCAGCTGTAACATGTGAAGTTGCTCCACTATTTAAGTACCAATTTTGATCCATAGATGTAGATGGTCCAGAGACAGAGATATGAGCTTGAGGAGAATCAATAACACCACCACTAGAAGCATACACCAGTGAAGTTAACATCAAATCTTTTGTAGCACATTTAAGAGCTACATGACACAACCAATATATCATATGGTTGCATTCATGGGTGAAGGAACTTGGGGTTGTTGTTGAGTGTCCTTCTTTGTTGTGATGTGATAACATGAGTGTGGCTGCCATGGCTGAAAATTCTGTTTTCCATGCAAGGACTAAAAACATAGAAATCGATGTTCATTTTGTCAGACAAAAGGCGATTGATAAAGAAGTCGAAGTTCGTTTCATTCCGTTTGAAGACCAACCAGCTGATTTGTTTACCAAGCCATTATATTCTTCCTGGTTCTAGATGTTGTGTGGAAACATTTCACTTAGCACACCAGAGTCTCTCAGATCCAAGTAGGGGGAATATTAGAGTGTAACTGGTTTAGTTGAATAGTTAATTTATTCATTAGTTTTATTCAAGAACAATTAGTTAGTTACACTCCATTCTAGTTTCTAGCTTTGTATATATATATATATATATATATATATATATATATATATATATGCTCATGACTATGGCTTTCATTATTGATTCAATATATAGAAATTCATTTCCTTCATCTTCAATGGCTTAGTTTCTCTCTGTTAAAACTGAATATATATTCTTCCTTGTTGATGCAAAGTGACAAGTTAATAAATTTTGGCTTATGACACTAGTAGGGATGACAATGGATAGAGTATCCACCCATTTAAGACTACTCATATCTGAATCCTATAATATTTATACTACCCATACCTAGGGATGGCAACGAGACAGGCAGACGCGAGTACACACCCGCCCCAGACCCTAATGGGATGGGGATGGGTACTCCTTTTTGGATTTGGGACGGGTATGGGATGAAAAATTAATGCACATTTATATATGGGTAGGATAAAGTTTCACTCCTTCGGATACCCACTATCCGAACTGTTAGGAATTTTATTGTTTAGATTTTGATGAATGCCATATAAAACTTAGAATAGAAAGTTGGCTCCCAATTCTTGTTTTAAAATGTATTGTAACAATTAGAGTGGCCAAAGCTGAGTTAAGTCGGCTACGCCTAACATGCAAGAAGACAATCGAAGACTTGAAGGAAAACTCTGTGAGACAATGAGTCGGCGCAAAGAAAGCACAGGAACTCGATCAAGAAGCGGTGAGATGCGGTGAGTGGAACATCGATCAAGTCAACTCAAGAGAAGCCAAGTCTCAAGTCAAGTGACGAGAAGAGTCATCCAATGATTGGAAGCTGACTCAAGTCACCCTGGGGAAAGCAAGGAAATGCGGTCAAGTCGAGATAATCAGTAAAAGAACCGTTGCACGAAATCAAGAGATTTACTTAAACAAGTAATATCTCCATACCACCTTTCTTGGAGTGCTCGGTCGAAGCGTGCAAAAGGAATGAACCAATGGGAAGCACTACACCGTGTCGAACTACGAAAAGGTGATAAAACAATTCATACGAGGAAATGGCAATTCCAAGAATCGCAAGCCAACGACGCAAAGTGACTTTCAAAAATGAGCCTATCTCTTCAACGGGCAAATTTTTGAAAGTTCACTATAAAAGGCCGAGGAGTTTGTTTGAGAAGAAGGATGAATGACACACACGTGAGATATACAAGCTTATCAAAACTGAAACATTCTCAATCCTCAAGCCTTCATTTTTGAGTACATCAATCCAACACTTACCCGTGAAGGAAAGAGAACTTCAACTTGATTGAAGAGGAAACTTTTGAAAACAAGGGGTCTACATTCCGGAAGGATTGTAGAAAGGTTCAAGGTTGAACCAAGTCTTAAGCTTTTGGAGGGCTTCGTGATCAAATCCAAAGAGCTTGAGCAAGTGAGTTTGTAGTAGCAAGGCAGCTGCCTGTGAAGAAGGCGAGTCGCACGAGAAGCCACCGAGTGATCAAGCGTCTCATCGAGTCCCAAAGGATCAAGTCGGTTGTTGTGATCAAGACTTGTATCTGGTATTACCACTTTGTAAACTGATCATTACTTAGTGGATTCCTCCGGGAGTTGGAGAAGAGAGGAGTAGAAGAATTACCCCATCTTGAACCTCTATAAAAATTTTATTGTGTCATTTACTTTCTGACACTTTAATACTTGCACTTTTAATCGCTTATATCTGGCGATAAATTTGCTATCCATTTGATAAAATTTATAAGTACTAAATCAAGCTCTAAAATCTTGCTTAATCATACTTAAGGGTGTTAAGTCTTCCATTGAATATAAAACCACGTTGAGTCAAATTATAGCCAGCAGGTGAGTTACTCCATCAATGGCTCAATTTGAGTGCATTGAGAGATTAACTCTCTTGAGTGACTAATTCGACCATTGTCCATCAAGGACACAAATGTAGAACTCAGTAGATTTAAAAGGACTAAATCGAAAATTTGGTAAGGTTTATTCAACCCCCCTTCTAAACCTTACACTTACACCCCTTGGGACCTACAAGTGGTATCGGAGCGGTTGGTTCATTGAACCCTCCGCCAGTTCTTGAACTAGATCTCCAAACTTTTTAAAGTCTGCTTTAGTACTTAAGTTTTCAAAACTCTTTTCTATCATTAAAAATTATTATCATGGAAGCAAATCTAACACGCATTCCTATGTTCACTATTGAAGAATTTGATGATTGGAAAATTCGTATGCGCTCATCTATCGATTACATGATGAGATGTGGATAGTGATAGAAGATGGGCCTCTGCAAATATTAAAGGTGAACACAGCTGTAAGAAGAGTTGCAGTGAAGGAGAAGAAGATCTTTGCTCCCGGACCCGTCATGGTTGAAAAACCAAGAACTGAGTGGACAAATGATGACAGAAAAAGATACAACCTGGACAATGTAGCCAATGACATTCTTTACAAAACCTTAGACAAAGCCATGTTCAATAAAGTCAAATCTTGCAAAACGGCTAAGGAAATGGGGACAAAGGCGACATTGATTTGTGAAGGCTCGAGCAAATCAAAGAAAACAAACTATCGGTGGGTTGGCTGTACAAAAATTTGAGAACTTTAAAATGATCTCGGAGAAAACCTGGATCAACTAGATGCTCGGTTCTGAAATCACAAATGAGTCTACACACTTGGAAAGGAATATACATAGAAGGAAATGTGTATGAAGATCCTAAAAAGTCTTCCAAAATTGAATGGGAAATGAAGGTCATGGCACCGAGACATTCCATGGACCTATCAAAGACATCCAACCATGAACTATTCTCGGACCTCAAAGCCTATGAGTTTGAGCCGAGAAGAAAAAGACCAGGAAGAGACAGTTGTACCCAAAACAATTTTCTAATTGTTAAAGATGGGAAGAGAGCCGAGGTCAAAGAAGTCATTGACCCGAAGAAATAGCCCGATGGTTAAAAGGTTCAACAAGTTCTTCAATAAGAACTACAAGAGAGGAAATGGTGAATCTTCCGAGAAGACACTTCAGCTCCTCCAAATCAAGGAAGACAGCAGACCAACCAAGAGAACAGATCATCAAAATGTTGAGTATCAAAGGGTGACAACTCAAGAATGGAAAGAGTCGATCAAAAGCTGAATATCTATGTTGGGCCTTAGACAACCAGGTCACTATGCCATTGATTTGCTCATATCCTGTAGTCAACAAGTACAGGGATGAAGAAGAAAGAAAGGTCTTGAGAGAAAGAAGACAAGAAAAAAAAAAGGCAATGATGGTCAGCAGAGATCTGAGACAATGCAAGTCAAGAAAATGAAGTGAGTCGAGAGCAAATGAAGGCGACTACTCAAGTGACTCAAGAAGAAGCCCTGATCCGCTTGATGGCCAAAGAACAAGATCAAGAAGATGAGGTACAATCTAACTCAACAAACTCGGACACTAGTGATAGTGAGTATGACACACACACTTCATCACCCACTAATCTTTATGATTCATTAGGCAAAATGATGAAAGATTTTGAACACATTAAATCCTCACACACACTATTGAATGAGGAAAACAGACTACTCAAAAGTCAAAACTTAAAAGCGACTAAGGAGCTTTAGTACTCTAAGTCAAATAGCCGATGAGAATAAAAGTTTAAAAATTGAAAATGCTAAATTAATAGCGAAAATTGCTGCTATAGAAAAGAGGAGAATGACCTCAAGAATGTTATTGCCTCATTCACTAAGGCATCTAAATCATTGGATGATCTTATTATGAGTCAAAGAGAATGTGGAGACAAGACAGGCTTAGGATTTAATTCCTCGTGCCATGTCAAACCTCAAAAGTAATATTGGAAAAAGGATCTTCAAGTCATGAAGAATCTGAAAGATCCAAAACTCTAAATGTTGCACACACATTCACTCCAAAGCACAATACTAAGCAAACGGCCTTGGTTACAAAGGAAAAGGAAAAAACACCGATTGAGAGTCTTTGAAAGGGCGGTGAGAAGAGATTCACCAGTCCTCGGCCAGACTCCAAACAAAAATACTCAGAAAGAAGAAGCGAGAGCTACCAAAAATCCCAGAAAACTCATAAAAGAAATACATATGATGGGAATGGTAGAAAATATCCATGCCAGGTGATTGGAATGATGTGAACTATCGCCACGTATTATGGAATATAAGCCCGGATGGCTAAGGCACAGAACTCGGCAAAAGGCCATTCCAAAAGTATAAGAGCTTTCATCGAAGACACATATGCACCTAGACATTACACTCAAAGACACCACAATTACCCAAGAAAGGCAATTGCTAAAACACATATGCGGACATACGGACAAAAAAGAGACAAATTTGTATGAACTGGACTCCCCAAGCAATTTGCCAGGATTAATTATGATTATGGCACTCGATAGATGGCAACCTCTTAGAGTCAAATCATTTGGCTATAGGTTGGTTGGATCATCTTACAATTCTAACCCCTAAGGACCCGGACAAGTATGGGTACCTAAAACTTAATTTCCTTGATTGCGGGTTCAAGAGCAGTGAAGTGCGGAACCTGGTACATGGATAGTGGTCATTTCGGACATATGACATGAAATAAAAGAAATCTGTCAAAATTCAAGGAAGTCAAAGGAGCGAAAGTCATATTTGGAGGAAATGAAGCTCCTGGTGAAATAAGAGGCATTGGATCCATCAAGAGGAATGGACTAGAAATCACGGATGTTGCATATGTTGAAGGACTCAACTTCAACTTCATGAGTATCGATCGGCTCGTGACAAGGGCTACAATGTTGGATTCAACATGGGTATATGCCAAATCAAGGATATTGAATCAAATGAAGTTGTCTTTGCAAGGAAGTAGACAGAAAGAATATGTATGTAGTGGATTGGTCAACCGCAACACCCATCACCTCTACTAGCAAAAAGCACAAATTGAATCAAGTTGGTAATGGGCACAAAAGCCGAGTCACCCGAATTTCAAAACAATTAACAAGTCGGCAAGAAGTCACCTTGTAGAAGGACTTCCGGACTCGGTATACAAAAAGGAGAGTATATGTGATGCATGTCGGAAGGAAAACAAATCAAGTCGTCATTCAAAGAAAAGACATGCCCATCCTCAACAAGAATATTGCACTGCCCATATGGATCTATTTGGCCCGTGGAACTGGCCAAAGATAAGTGGAAAGAAATACACTTGGTGGTAGTAGATGACTACTCAAGATATACATGGACAATATTCATGTGCAAGAAGAAAGAAACTCTACAAAAACTACCACAAAATGATGAAGAGGATTCAAAATGAGAAGAGTCAAACCATTATCAAAATAAGATCGGATAGAGAACCGAGTTTGTAAATGGAATAATAACTCGATATTGTATTGAAAATGGTATTGGTCATGAACTATCGGCAAAGGACTCCACGTGAGAATGGAGTTGCGAGAAAGAAGAACAGAACCCTCAAAGAAGCGGCAAGGACCATGTTAGTGAAGCGGGGTTACCAAAAGATTTTGAGGTGAAGCAATCAACACGACTTGCTACACCCAAAACAGATGTATGATAAACAGACGGTGACAAAGACTCCTTATGAGATCCGGGTGGAAGAAAACCAAGTGTTGCATATTTGAGAATATTTGGATGTAAATGCTTCATTCACAACAATGGCAAAGACAACCTAAAGGCTTTTGATGCTAAAGTGATGAAGGTATCTTCTTAGGGTACTCGTGAAAGCAAAGCCTACTGAAATACTCAACAAAAGAACTATGGTTCAAGAAGAATCCATTCATGTAGTATTCGATGAGCCGGATGTAAATGGAGAAGACATTGAAGAGTCACCGATAAGTGAATCATCCAACCATCTGAGAAGAATCCTATCTTTGAAGTTGTCGGGATTATCAATTGAAGAAGATGAGATAGCCGAATCTCAAAAGCGGTGAAAATTTACAGCTAAGTGATTACGAGAGAGTGACCACAACAACACAACCGCAAGTCGATCAATCCGGCTAACTCACTCCAACTTTGATGTAAGATGGCCGAGAGACCATCCACCAGAACTTGTCATTGGAGATGTAAGAGAAGGTGTCAAGACAAGATCGAAACTCAACAAGAAGCGATGTTCACATGCTTCATCTCGCAAATAGAGCCAAAAGATGTGTCACAAGCATTGGGCTGACACACATTGGATTCAAGCTATGCAAGAAGAGTCAATCGGTTTGAGAGAAATAAAGTATGGGAATTAGTGCAAAGACCCATACATCAAAATGTTATTGGAACCAAATGGGTATTCGTAAATAAAATGAACGAGGAAGGCTCTGTGGTAAAAACAAAGCAAGATTGGTAGCCAAAGGATATTGCCAAGAAGAAGGGATAGATTTTGATGAAACATTTGCCCCTGTAGCAAGATTGGAAGCTATAAGGATGTTTCTTGCCTATGCATCTCACAAAGAATTTCATTGTATATCATATGGATGTAAAAGTGCATTCCTAAATGGTTTATTGGAAGAATAAGTGTATGTTGAACAACCTCCGGGATTTGAGCGAGAAGACTCTTGGAGACAAGGTATACAAACTCAAGAAAGCCTGTATGGATTGAAACAGGCACCCGAGCATGGTATGATACCACTGTCACAATTCTAATCGAAAATGGATTCACGAAAAGGAAAAGTAGATAGAACACTTTTGAAATTCAAGACAAGAAGAGTATCTTGCTTGTTCAAATATATGTGGATGACATCATTTTTGGATCCACTAACAAAGAGTCATGTGAAAAATTCTCAAACCTCATGCAAAGTAAATTTAAAATGAGCATGATGGGAGAGTGACATTCTTCCTTGGACTTCAAGTGAAACAGTGAAGGATGGAACCTTCATAAGTCAAACAAAATACACCGAGATTTAATGAAGAAGTTTGGTATGGAGGAGAAGTCTTCGTAAAAATACCAATGAACACATCGGTCAAAATGGACATGGATGCGGATGGCGAGCCTTGTAGATCGGACAAGATCTGAGCACTTATTGGATCATTGCTCTATCTCACGGCTAGCAGGCGGACATCACTTTTGGCTTTGTAGGTGTATGTGCAAGATTTCAATCTGCTCCAAAAGAGAGCCATATGACAAAGACTAAGAAAATATTGAGATACTTGAAAGGAAGCCAAGAGTAGGCTATGGTATCCAAAGGAAGGTGGATTCAAGCTAATTGGCTATTCGACTCACTATCTTTGGATGCGAGTGGACAGAAGAGCACTTGAGGCACATGTCAAATGCTAGAAATGACTAATTTCTGGTTTAGCAAAAGCAAAACTCAATAGCCACTTCTACACGGTGGAGAATACATAGGCTATGGGCATTGTTGTGCCAAATCCTATGGATGAGACAAAGAAATGAGAGACTATGGGAAGTTGAAGAAAAAGAAATTCCAATCATGTGTGATAACACAAGTGCCATTGCAATCACTCAAAATCTGTGTTGCACTCAAGAACAAAACATATTGATGTCGAGATATCATTTCATAAGAGATCATGTTGAAAAGAAGGACATTATCTTGGAATATATCTCAACTGATAAACAACTAGTGACATCTTCACAAAACCATTATGTGAGTCAAGATTTGAAGAACTCAAGCATGAGTTGGGGTTAATTGAGTGAAATGACATTCGGCAGAATCAAAGAAGAGAATTAGAACAGAAAAGGAGTGAAAAAAAAAAAAAAGAGTGAAAACAAAAATCATTTCGAATCAAATCATTGTATCGAAAAAAACTGACTACACAAGTCAGTGATAATTGAGTCACTAAGAGAAGCTACGAGGAGTAGAGTTAAATCGACTAAGAGATAAGTTGAATAACTTATGAGTGAGTGACAAAAACGCCATCGTTTTTGACTAAGCGGGAATGTTTTAAGGAACACGTCGGCATAATGATGATGTGTCTGAGACATAAAAGCTGCACACTAAACTTATGATTGGATATAAATCTTTGCCGCGTTAAATACGAGACGTGAAATGCTCAATAGGCGTGCGAAATCCAAGCCGTTGATTTCGATCACGATTCAAAAAATGTCTGCACGCCCTTTCATAAACTATATTTAAACCATTTTCATCCGTTTCTCTCTCACACTTCTAAAACTGTTCAATCTTTTCTCTCAAAAAGGCAAAGGCAAAATACTCTCGAAACCCTATCAACCTTCAAATCAATTTACGAATTTTTCTTAATATAATCCTGAGAAATGGCACCAACTTATGACTTTACCAAGCTAGGTAAGCAAATCCACACGGTTAAATGGTGGATTTTGACGGAATGGTGAAGCGGGGTCCGATGACACCCTGGTGAAGAAAATCGCGGAGAAGTTGGAAAGCGACCGGACTAAAACCGTTTCTAACGCTGGAATATCCGATGACCTACGTGGAGGAGGTCGCACAATTCTACGTGAATCTTTGAGATTCACGATGAAGGAATCAAGTCATCTGTTCATGGGAAGCGGTGACTATCACGCCAAGGATTTGGTGAATATTGCTCACTACCCAGAAGGAGCAAGCGAGATTAAAGAAGTGATGTAAACTTGGGCGACGCATGGAAAAAAAGCCAAGTCCGGCGTTCTTTGACAAAATAATATACACAAAAACAAGAGAGCGCTAAAGGAGGATTATCACAAATTGTTGGACATAGTTGCCAAGTGTATCGACATCAAATTTGGCGCTTTGACCAATCTGTCAAAGGCAAAGCTGATTGTGATGGCTGCAATCATCGAGAAAAGAAGATAAATCAATTGAGTTTATCTCACAGACTTCTGCCGAACGTGGGGAACAAGTCCTTCAAAGAAGATGGGTCATTTGGAGGATCCTAGGATATGGCACAGTAATTGGCCGGCTATTGGAGGTAAAGGAGTCCTCTTAGACATGGGAATGCTTTCCATGTTAACAAGAGGATGTTGAGCTAACCTCTCTGGCGCTCGAAGCGAGCTTACGCCAAGAGAGCGACACGGTGAGGGGAATCACCGACCCAAGATACACTGCTTCCTCTCGGCCCGAAAGAAAGGCCGCCCTGCGGTACAAGAAGAAAAAGCTAACGCCTGCAAAGAAAGAAAACCAAACATGCTCACCGCCCTGCAGCGGAGTCACCCGCCCGGAACGTAGTGTCACGCCCCGGCCCGGCCGTGTCACCGCCCTGCTGCAGCAGGTCGAGAAGGACTCACAAATACCTTCTCCGTCGTCAAAGGAGGAGAATGCAAGCCTTTAGACGGCGGCTCCTCGAGAAACAAACACAAGCACCCGGCCCCGCCCAAGACTCGGAGGACACCGCCTCCCGAACCCGAGAAATTCCCTGGTACAAACCAGAGAGGAAGAAGACTCGTCAAGCGATCCGAACAGAGAAACCAAAATGAGTCGATTACTCGGCTAGCACATATACCGAGACTCTTTGGAGAAGTAGAGTCTCCGGATGTAATTGATGAAATAGCCAAGTTCGCCGAAGGTGATCGGCAGAGGCAACCAAGACACACAGTTTGTAGCTCACACAAAGAAGCACAAGAAAACAACCACCAGCAGATAGTGATGTTATGATCCTATCTCCACCTTACCTGGACATCCAAAATCGTCAAGCGTGAGTGGAGAAAATGGAAGTTGAGCAAGTCAAGGAACAGTTCCAACGGCCCTTTGAGTTCATAGAAGAAGAAGAGGAAGCTGCTAAATTTCCTTGGATTAACTCTGTGCTCCCGGCTCACGGATGAAGACAAGCGCATCGACATTCGGATCTACAAGGACAAGGAGAGAGAAAACGAGCAAGAAGCCGAAGCACGTGAGAAGGCAAGCATCCGCCTATCTCCCCACCACGTAACATACACATCCTCTTCTTGATGTCTTCTCCGAAAGTGACGAGGAACTGGAGAATGCTTTTGCGCCCCCGCGAAGAGTTGCAAATGCAAAGCATTGCCGCGAATCAAGAATCCTTCACGAGCAACGATTAATGGAGGGACCAGGAGAGTCCTCCGAACACACAACCGAAATCGATCCAATGGGAGTGGTTCACAAATAGCCAGCTGTTGTTGCTTCTACCACTTCCCCGACTCACTCGGAAGAAGCAATAAGGAGTGGCGATGAAATCGGGATAGTGGGGACCCGATCGAGCCAACCCCTATTGAAGGTGTGCTACCACCGCCCAACGGTGAACCATCAATCGAAGCAGTAGGGAGCTTGGAGACGAGTGAACCCATTCCAAGTCACTCGGTGCGCGCCCGGTGAGGGGAAACTCCCTCCACTGCGGCAAGGTCGGAGGATGATGCGAATGACTCCACAAAGAATGCGGGAGGCGAAGTAGAGAAAACTCACACACAAGAAGAACACAAGTTGCCATCAACGAAGCTCGGACGATTGAGATATCTCGGTGAGGTGACAAGCGCTCTCACTAATGACACCGATTTGCGATCACGATCGAGGCACGAGAAGGAACACCACGGGAGTTAACACTGCAGGCGAAGAAAGTGCAATCCATGGGGTTGAGACTCCAATGGATGCCATTGTAGAAGACCCTAAGACAGTGACACTTTGTCGAAAGGAGGACTAAACCTCGCAGCGGAGAGACTGCTCGGAGGAAATGAAGGCCACGGGAGGTTTAGATTTCCGGGGTAAAGCGGTGAAGTAGAGAACATCCCTCCTGGTATCATCGACCCATCCGAGAAGGAGATCGGCGCGCTTCATGATTCCCAGGACAACCACGATGTCACTTTTCCGGGATCGAAAGACGAAGAAGAAGCCGAGTCATCCCCGCGACAAATCCAAAAGACTCACCATGGATGTTCCAAGCTCGAGCAAGTCGATCCCAAGACTACTCGTCGGACCTTTAATTTTGATGATGCGCCACCAATGGAAATCTCATCATCGTCCGATGACGCTTCCGATAAGGCCGAGGACCGATCTACTCAAAAAGAAATCACCGAGACCAACGAAGGCGTTAAGACAATGAGGCTCGCCAAGCGGGTCCATCTTGCACCCACGAACCCAGTGAACAAGAGACCCTTTTTGCTCGAGGCTCCTCAAGTCATAGCGAGATCGATTCCCAAAAGAACTTCACGCGCACCGCTCATCATCGAATGCATCCCGGTTGGCGGTGATGATTCTTTTGTGGAATCTTTCCCTTTCTCGGAGATACCAAAACTCCATGAAGAATCGGAAAACGAACAAGCACGCTATCACGGACCAGCTCCTGTTCTTCCAACGAACACCATTGTTCCAGTAATTATGACTTCGATCTTTGTGGCCATCACCGCGACGGAAAGAATCGGTGAAGCTTGAAAGTGTTCAAGGCACTCTTTCTTTGAGATTGAAAGAATGGAGAGGCATCGAACTCTTTGGACATGCGATTGGACAACGAGAGATGCCACTCTACAACGATTTAAGGGAATGGTGGCAACAAAGACAAACAATGCGTGTGGAACAGTGAGATACTTGAGACAATTGTTCAATAAGTTTCTTTGGTGTGGAGAGCCGAAAATACGATCGAAGACAAAGTCCGAGAGAGCACATTGAGCATATGCATGAAGCTCACACTTTGCCGAGATCAAGCAGCTGCGTGAACAACATACACATGATCTCTGCGTTTGGAAGAACACATGACAAGAAAATTCGGCCTTCTCATGGCCGAGATGAAGTGATTTCGTGAAATCCAACGCTACTAGATCTGAATTCGTCGTGCATACAACGCAGGACTTGAAGCGAACTCAACCATCGAAGACTGACTTCATGCTTGCCAAATGTTCCCAGGGTTCTCTATCCTTTGATGATGCCAAAAAGGGGAAGAGGAATACCTTAAAGCAAAAATCAAGCCAAAAGAAAGGAGCAAATTGAGTCGGGAAAATCGGTGAGGAAGTCTTGAAAAAGAAGAAAGGAAAAATGTTGAGGGGAAGGATCAACGATGTGACATTGATGATTGCACAAACCCCCAACAAGGTCTGTCGCGGTGACATTATAAGCGAAAGAAACTCCGGTGACTCTTGCCACTCCAACACTCTGTTGTATCTATGGTGAGAAGAGAAAATCAATTGAAGCGCGGGATGAAGGAAGTGGAAGGAAGAATGGATGCCAGGGTGATGAACATCTTGAAAGAACACGGAGGCATCCCAGTGACGAGAGACACCTATGCCATCTCGGATGTTGGGACGAGCCACGATCGGTCGATGAATTCAAAACGCTCGAGTCGGGGATACTTTGCAAATATGTCCATGGCTCAAGCTTGGGACCTATCTTGGGAAAAGGGTCTCACATTATGTGAAGAAGGCGACAGACGACGGACAACCTAGCAATCACTCTGTTGGTCACTCCATTGGCACTCACCGGAAAGAAGAAGACTCGATCTGATATACGCCCGGTAGAGGAAGAAGCGGCGAGTGGAGGAAGAAGCTTGAGGACCTAGGCCTCTGCCCAAGAACATTGAATACGTAGATCCGGGGAAGAAAGAAGGGATCTCTTGGGCTGGAAACTTGACCAAGTGGCAAATTTGCGAGTGGCTAAAACTAACGCCGAGTATGCAAAAAGAATAGAAGAAGAAAACAAGAGACAAACTCGGCTATGGCGGGAGAGACAGGAAAGAATAAGAATAGATGAAGGCCGCAAGAAAAGCATATGAGAAGAAAAAGAAGGCGGTGATGACGAGAAGAAGAGAAGAAGAGAAGAAGATGATGATCAAGATGAAAGAAGGAGAGCAAATAAGGAGATGAAGTGTTCTTTGTCAACCCTTCGTGTATTTTATATGTAAATACATACAATGTAAGTCTTCCGTAATAAAGCTATAAATTTTCTATTTTTTGTGAAGACAATTATATACTCGATACACCTTGTAAACATTGTGTTAAGTACAAGAATGATATGATCAATAAAAAGATTGATTCTCAGCATACATTCTATGTCAATACACTATCTGTATGTATCTTTATTATTTGCATCTTTGTATGATTTAAGTTTTGGCATCATCAAAAAGAAGGAAATTGTTAGGAATTTTATTGTTTAGATTTTGATGAATGCCATATAAAACTTAGAATAGAAAGTTGGCTCCCAATTCTTGTTGTAAAATGTATTGTAACAATTAGAGTGCCAAGTGAGTTAAGTCGGCCCCTACGCCCTAACATGCAAGAAGACAATCAAGACTTGAAGGAAAATTCTGTGAGAGACAATGAGTCTGACAAAAAAGAGCAGACGAACTCGATCAAGAAGCGGTGAGATGCGGTGAGTGGAACATCGGTCAAGTCAACTCAAGAGAAGCCAAGTCTCAAGGTCAAGTCAAGTGACAAGAGTCATCCATGATTGGAAGCTGACTCTAAGTCACCTGGGGAAAGCAAGGAAATGCGGTCAAGTCGAGATAATCGTAAAAGAACCGTTGCATAGAAATCAAGAGATTTACTTAAACAAGTAATATCTCCATACCACCTTTCTTGGAGTGCTCATCCCGAAGCGTGCAAAAGGAATGAACCAATGGGAAGCACTACACCGTGTCGAACTCTCGAAAGGTGATAAAACAATTCATACGAAAATGGCAATTCCAAGAATCGCAAACCAACGATTTGCAAGTGACTTTCAAAAATGAGCCTATCTCTTCAACGGGCAAATTTTTGAAAGTTCACTATAAAAGGCCGAGGAGTTTGTTTGAGAAGAAGGATGAATGACACACACGTGAGATATACAAGCTTATCAAAAACTGAAACATTCTCAATCCTCAAGCCTTCATTTCAAGTACATCAATCCAACACTTACCTGTGAAGGAAAGAGAACTTCAACCATTGAAGAAGAAACTTTTGAAAACAAGGGGTCTACATTCCAGAAGGATTGTAGAAAGGTTCAAGGTTGAACCAAGTCTTAAGCTTTTGGAGGGCTTCGTGATCAAATCCAAAGAGCTTGAGCAAGTGAGTAGTGTAAAGCGGCAAAATGCCTGTGAAGAAGGCCGAGTCGCACGAGAAGCCAAAAGTGATCAAGCGTCTCAGACCGAGTCCCAAAGGATCAAGTCGGCTTTGTTGTGATCAAGACTTGTATCCGGACATTACCACTTTGTAAACGATCATTACTTAGTGGATTCCTCCGGGGAGTTGGAGAAGAGAGGAGTAGAAGAATTACCCCATCTTGAACCTCTATAAAAATTTTATTGTGTCATTTACTTTCTGAAAGACTTTAATACTTGCACTTTTAATCGCTTATATCTCACGATAAATTTGCTATCCATTTGATAAAATTTATAAGTACTAAATCAAGCTCTAAAATCTTGCTTAATCATACTTAAGGTGTTAAGTCTTCCAATAATATAAAACCACGGTTGAGTCAAATTATAGCCAACAACAGAAAGTTAGTTACTCCATCAACAGCTCAAATTGAAAGTGCATTTGAGAGATTAACTCTCTTGAGTGACTAATTCGACTTGTCCATCAAGGACACAAGCGTGTAGAACTCAGAGATTTAAAAGGACTAAATCGAAAATTTGGTAAGGTTTATTCAACCCCCCTTCTAAACCTTATACTTACACCCTTGGGACCTACACGAACCCATTTACCTTTTAGTAACTTCCACTTTTTTTCACTTGACAAGATATATTTTTTTTAGCAGCCCAACATAAATTTTCATTTTATACAAAGAAGATATAAAGTTGTTACTTTTTTTGAATATGTGATTATTTCAACTCTGTTTTATCTTTGTTAAGCTTGATAGAACTACATGTCTGGTAATACTATTTTATGAATTAATGATGTACTGGTGTTGATTATGCAGTTTTAAGGAATGTATTGGTTGCATTTGTGTTTTTGTAATACTTTTGATTTAATTGATGATTGATGATAGTCTGTAATGACTTACAAAATTGAAGTAGTTAATTATTATATTTATTAAGAATTTAACATAGGCATTTTCTTATATAATAATTAGTTTTTGGTAGGATGCTCATTTAACTAGCCATTTAATATTCATATAATTATAAATTTTACATAAAATAAATGGTTTTTGGGCGGGTATTGATAGTATACGGGTATTAATAAATGGGTTTGGGATGGATATGGGTAGTAGGTGTAGTTTCTTAATCGGGTTTGGAATGGATATGGGTAGTATAAATATTATAGAGCTCGAATTTGGATAGCCTTACATGGGTGAGTACCTAACTCATTGCCATCCCTACCCGTACCCGTCCCAAACCACTAGGAAACTATATCTATTACCCGTATCCATCCCAACACTACAACATAAGTGACAGAAGGTAACACCCACAAAATGTTACATAATAGCCATAAAATGTTACCATAGACAATAGGTAGCACTTTTTATGGTGATGCACTTGCCCTTGCTACCTATAGTCTACGATATCATTTTTAATAGTTATAGTGACACTTTTTCTAAGTGTTACATTAAGTACTCATCTATTGTAACACTTTAAAAAAATAATTATAAAATGTAACATATAAGTTTAAGGTAGCACTTTTTTGTCAAAATATAACACCTTTTTTTTGGGCAAAATGTAACACTTTTCGTAGCACTGTTACCACTATTCCTGGCATTTAACAAGTGATTTTTTTGCTCCCAAGAATCATCGAACCCAAGACCTATGTTGTCTGGAAGTGGCAACTTGCCACTGAGCTAAGTTGATTCTTATTGAATCTTTTGCTTTGATTTTTATACACACACACACACACACACACACACACATATATATATATATGTATATATATATGTATATATATATGTATATATATATATATGTATATATATATATAAACAAGGGATAAAGATTATTAACATCCCAAACTATTCGCGTTTTTACAATTTGCAATCCGAACATTGAAAAGTTACAGTTTGCAACCTAAACTTTACAAAATTTTGCACTTTGGATAAAATTCCAGTTTTACCCCTGGTTTCATGAAAGTTGGTTTGTAGTTTACATTCTAAACTTTAAAGTTGTTGCACTTTGCAACCTGAACGATAAACTTTATTGCATTTTCTACGTTTACTCCTCAAGGTCTTGCGATCCTCAAAAATGGTATTAGAGCCTAGGTTTATTAAGAATTTTTAGTTATATTTATTATATTTATGTAATTAACAATTGGTGAGGAGAATTATCTCCGAGAATATGGATCTGGACAATTGTCCAAGATGTACACCTTACAGGACATATCGTCAAATTTTGACGATGTATGCACAAGAACACCAGGATAAGATCGCATATTGGAACCACCAATATGAGATTCAAGAACGCGCAGGAGCCGATAGGGAAGCCTTAAGGCAATGCAAAATGAGAGCGACATATCATATGAGTTTTACGGGCAATAAACTGGACATTTATATGTAGATCTGATGAATCGCCAATAAGCAGTTCATGAGAATTCCCATCACAATAATGATTCCTGATGGAGTACCTGAGTGGAACGAGATACTTCCATACAAATCTAAGTTCTCCGAAGATCTTAGAGAAGTCCAGAAGATGATGCAGAATTATGGCAACCGCCGATTCATCTACCAAGACAAGTTCATCGGATCCAGAACCGGATGGAGACGATGGTGAAATATCGAAGGAAACTCTTGAACTCCTTCATGATATTGAAAACGAGTCAAGAACCGGAGGGGACAGGCGAGTTCTTCCGGAGGAAAAAGCGTATAGATTTTGGGACAAGACCTATTTACACCAAAAAGGAAACCAACCGAAGTTATATGAAAAATGACGGATGAGGAGAAGCTCATTGCTCTAATAAAAGGAAAATCCATCAAAAATTAAAAAAGATAGATATGGAAAAGATGAATCTTAAAGATCTACATGACCTTGCGAAATCCTCGCAGGGATTAGGAATTGTGGATTTAAAGATGAACACGAGAGATGGAACATTGGTCACCTATGATCCAAAATAGGAAGACCAATTCCACCACCACCACCATTAATCCTAACGTCGAAGAAAGCACAAGGTTCGAATCATGGAGCTCGGGGCGAGAGGATGCCACACGGGGATTTCACGACCGCGAGTGATCCACTTTCGAGGGACGGGAGGTCGAAACCTCTTGCGGGAACTCGACAACCTCTTTGGAGGGCCGAATGTTTATCATACGCCTTATGGAAGATCGCACCTCGACCCAATACATCCATATTGGTTGATGTTGTAGATCCCAAGGGTGTGAGTAAGGTTTAGAAGGGGTTGAATAAACCTTACCAACTTTTGATTTAGTCCTTTTAAAATAGTTCGAGTTAATACTTCACTAAGTCCTTGATGGACACTAAGTTAGTTAACCAAGAGTTAGCCACTCAACAAACTCACTAAGTTTGTTGATATAATAACTTTCACCGCTTAGTCTAAAGGCTTAACTCAACGTGATATGTTTTCATTGGAAGACTTAACACCCTTGAATTTGGTTTAAGTTAGTTTTGACACTTGGTTTTAGCACTTTGTTAAATATCAATTGGATAGCAAATTTATCGTGAGATATAAAATAATATGCGAGAATTGAAGTCTTTGAAATGTAAATGACACAATAAATTTTATAGAGGTTCAAGATGGGGTAATTCTTCTAATCCTCTCTTCTCCAACTCCCCGGAGGAATCCACTAAGTATTTATCAGTACAAAGTGGTTATCATCCCGGATGCAAGTCTTGATCACACACCGGTGACTTGATCCTTTGGGACTCAGTCCGGAGATGCCATGGTCACACAGCTGGCTTCTCGTCCGACTCAGCTTCTTCACAGGGCAGTTGCCTTGCTACTACAGCTCACTTGCTCAAGCTTCTTGGATTTGATCACGAAGCCCTCCAATAACTTGAGATTGGTTCGACCTTGAACCTTTCTACAATCCTCTGTGGAATGTAGACCCCTTTGATTCTTCAAATATTTCCTCTTCAACTGATTGAGGTCATCATTCCTTCACGGTAGGTTTTGGATTGATTTCCTTCGAAGTTTTTGGTCTGAGGATTAAGTTTGAATGATTTGAGAATATTTTGTAGGTTACAACTCAATTGATAGCTTGAATGTTCGTAGTCAAGGTAACCTCCGTGTCTCCTTTTTTTTAAAAAATTGATTCCTCAGCCTTTTATAGTGTTCTTTTGAAAATCTATCCGTTGAAGAGATAGGCTAATTTTCAAAAGACACTTGTGGTCATTGGCTTGTCTTGTTGCAGTCCTTGAAATTGATATTTCCTCGTATTGAATGAACCTTGCTTTTTTCGAGTTCGACACAGTGCGGTGCTTCCCATTGGTTTATTCCTTTTGCACATACTGGGATGAGCACTTTAAGAAAGCGCATATGGAAGTATTACTTGTTTAAGTAACTTTCTTGACTTACGTGCAACGGATCCTTTTCGATTGTCTTGACTTGACCGCAGCTTCTTTAACTTCCCGGATGACTTGAGTCGACTTCCAATCATGGATGACTCATCTGTCACTTCAACTTGAGACTTGGCTATCTTGGGTTGACTTGACCGACACTTCTCACAACCGCATCTCACCGATACTTCTCGATCGAGTTCTTGTCTTCTCTTCCTTGCCATACTCGGTTTGCCTCACAAAGAGTCTTCATTCTAGTCTCCATTATCTTCTTGCATATTTAGGCATAGGCGACTTAACTTCGAGCTCGGCGGCTTATCTATTACAATGCAAATTATAAAGAAAATGGGGTGCCAACTTTCTAGTCTAAGTTTTACATGGCATTCTTCAAAATCTAAAAATAAGTTTCCCAACAATTTCCCCCTTTTTGATGATGCCAAAACTTAAAGCATACATACAAAATGTAAATGTCAAAGATACATACAGATAGTGTAGTAACAGAGAATGTATGCGTAGAATCAATCTGTTTATTGATCATAACATTCTTGTCCTTTACACAACTATTCATAAAGTGTATCAGAGCAACCATCTATGTCTACGCAAAGAAAATAGAGAAATTACAGATTTCTTATTCAATGTACAGATGACTTACATACTTATGTATTTACAAAAGTAAACTACATGAAGGGGTGGACAACAACACTTCATCTCCTTCGCTGCCTCCTTCTTTCCTCATCAGCTCTGTCTTCTTTTGACCTTTTTCTCTTCTTCTCTTCTTCAGCTGCTTTCTTTTTCTCATATGTTTTTCTGGCAGCTTCATCTCTTCTTTTTCTTTCTTGTCTTTCTTCCCACAACTGAGTTTGTCTTTTATTCTCTTCCTCGATTCTCTTCACATATTCAGTATTGTTCTTGGCCACTTGTAGGTTGGCTACTTCACAAACCAGCCCAATAGATCCCTCATTTCTTCCCTGGATCTATGTATTCTATATTTTTGGGTAGAGGTCTAGGTCCGAAACCTCTTCCTCCACTGCTTCTTCCTCTTCCTCTGGGTGTGTATTGTACTGGGGCCTTCTTTTTCCCAGCAGAGCGATCAGCAGAGCGACTGCCAGTAGTCTGCTGCCTGTCAGCTTCTTCACATAGCTTGAGGCCTTTTTCCCAATACAAGTCCCAGGCTTGGGCCATGGTCATGTTCACGAAGTATCCCTCGGATGCGAGCGTTTTGAATTCATCGATTGATCTCGGCTCGCTTCCGACGTCTGAGATGGGGTCAGTGTCTCTGTCTATTGGAATGCCTCCATACTATTTCAGTATATCCATCACTCGGGCATCCATCTTTCCTTCCACCTCCTTCATCACTGCTTCTACTATTTTTTGCTTTTCAGCCATGGGTACGGCGGAGTGTTGGAGCGGCAGAGTCACTGGAGTTTCTTTGATGATATCGCGATGACAAATCCTTGTTGAGGGGTTTTAGCAATCATCAATGTCATATCTTTCGAACCTTCACCCTCAACAGATTTTCCCTTCTTTTCTCTTTTATGTTCTTCAGCTATCTTCTCCTTCACAGCTGTGTCCTTCTTCTCAGCTTCATCTCCTTTTAATGCCTTTAGGTATTCCTCTTCCCCTTTTTGGCATCATCAAAGGAGAGAGGAACCCCTGGAAACATGCCAGCAATCATAAAGTCCAAGCGACTGATAGCTGAGTTATGTTTTGAATATGCTGCGGATAATGCTGCACGGAATACACAGCGAGTGGCTTTCGATTCAGCTGCCACCTGTTTCAGTTCAGCCGAGAGGAGGCTGAATTTCTTCTCCATGTTCTCCTCCACGTGCAGAAGCTCTTTGCGATGAAATTCACGCAACAGTTCTATTTCTGTGGTCCAGACTAGCATTTTTTATTGAACAAAGTTATGAAGTATCGAACTTGCTCCTTTTCATGTCAACATTATCAGCGCTCTAGACTAGCATTTTTTATTGAACAAAGTTATGAAGTATCGAACTTGCTCCACGTGCATTGTCTGCTGTTGTTGCCACCATTCCCGGATCCTGACAATTATTCCTCACAGATCGGCAGTAAGATTGGCGTCTCGATTATCTAGTCTCATGTCTAGTGAGGCCTGGTGACTTTCCATCTTCTCTATCTCCGCAAATATGGCCTTGAAAACTTCTCGAACCTCAGTTGTCACCTCTGTCTCAGCTGGCGGCCAAGCAGTGTCAAAGTCAAAATCTGCTAGGACGATGGTGTCTGTTGGAATGACGGGATCATGTTTATGGAAATGTTGTCGATCTATAGCTAATTCTTCAAGAAGATCAGGTAGCTCCAGAGAGAAAGAGAACGACTCTTCAAATGGATCATCATGGACAACGGGAATATGTTCAATGGTAACTCGTGCCCGTGATGTGCCCGGTGGCGTCGATTCTGCTGCAGCTTTGGGAGCTCGCGATTGGTCGTGATTCACCGGGTCCGTTGTGGTATAGACCCAGTTGGTTGAGCCTCAGCTGTCTCAACAGCTTCGTCGATCTTACCTGGTGCTTCCTGTTGAGTTGTCTGGTCCTCGGCCGTATCACTGGCGTCATCGGAAGATGATAAGATTTGGAGAGGTGGCTCATCATCGAAATTGAACTTTTGGCGAGCGACCTTGAATTACAGCTTACCCTAGGAAGTCTCAACCTCCCATTGGCCTTCACTACCTCCTGCCAATCTCAAGCTGCGTGAGGCTGGACAATCCTTCGGCGCACTCAACTCGCCTTAGGGTCTTGGAGGTGGCATCCACCGGAGTCTCAACTCCATGGATTGCACTTTCATCGCCAGTGTTAACTCCCGGGCGAGATCCTCATGTGCCTCTACTGCTTGAAATAGCGTCATTGGTTTTCAAAGCGATTGGCACTTCAAATGAGACACAGATCTCAACTGCTGAGAGCCTCTTCAGTGACAACTTGTTGTCTATCTGTTTGTGTTTCCATTTCCACTTCGCCTCCGAGATTCATTGTGGAGTCAGTTGTAGCATTCTCCGACCTAACTGTTGTGGAGAGAGTTTTCTCCTCAGCCGACACACCAGCTCAGTGACTTGGATTGGGGTCACTCGTCTCCAGACTCCCAGCTGTTCCCTTTGAGTATTCAGCCGTTGGGGCAGGTGGTAAGACACCTTCATTAGGGGTTGGCTTGACTGTGGTCCCCAAGTTCCCAGTTTCATCGCCAGTTCCCTTAATGCCTTCATCAGAGTGAGTAGGGGAAGTGGTGGCAGCAACAACGGTTGCAATTTGCTGCACCACTCCCATAGGATCAATCTCCAGCTGTGATTTGGAAGATTCCCTTGGTCCTTCCATTAACCATTGCTCATGTAGGACCCTAGATTCCCGCATGGCTTGCTGCATTTCCAATTCTTATGTAGCAGCAGCAGGGTCCAGATCCTCATCACTCTCGAGAGGATGTCAAGATGAGGATGTGTATGATCGATGGTTCCATGGGGACAAATGGCCGGCTTCTCACGAGCTTGACTTCCTTCCGCGATCTCGCTTCTCCTTGTCTTTGAAGATCTGCGAAGATATTCGTGCGATTTTTCTTCATCCAGTGCTTGACCCACGATGGTCAATCCGAAAAATTCAACGAGTTCTTTTTCTTCTTCTTCAATAAACACCGGTCTTTGGAATCGTTCCTGGATCGACTCGACTTCCACTTCCTCCATTCTCATGACGATTTTGGATGTCGGATATGGTGAGGATAGGATCATCACATCATCATCTTCTTTATCATCATCTCCTGTTGCCCTTCCTTTTCGGAATAGAAGGCAACATACTCTTTGCTCAACTCCTTCAAACGCATCGGGGGCAGTGGAGATAGTCCAAGCAGAGAGTCTGCCTCTCACCGCTCTTTGTTCTTCAAATTGCCCTGTCCACACTGGTCTTGACTTTCCTCTGCTGACGGCCACCAAGAGATTTGCGATGCATCAATAATCTCTGGAGACTCTACTTCTCGGCTATTTCCGCACTGTCTGTTCGGTGAGTGGCGGACTCAATTGTTTTCTCAAGCTCGACCGCTTGAAGAGTCTTCTCCTTTTGGTCCTTACCAGAGGAATTTCTGTTCGGATGTAGTTTCTCCGAGTCCTGGGCGGCGGAGGCGGTGCTATTGTCTTTTTCGATGAGTGGCCTTCTCGGCTTATCGATCCTCATTTTCTTAATAATCGGAGAAGGAATTTGGGATTTCTTCTCCATCTGCTACTCGGGCAGAGTGACTCAGGCAGGGCAAGTGGATTTCTTTTCTTTACTGCAGGGGCGCAGATCTTCTTTGCGGTGCGGGCAACCTTCTTACGGGGGAGGAGGAGACAATCTGTTTCTTCGAGGCCAATCGATTCCCCCTCGCTCGTGTCGATCCTCTTGGCATACGCTCTCTTACGTCACTCAAAAAGGTTAGACGAACATTTTCTTGTTTACATGGAACGTCTTTCCATGTCGAAGAGGACTCCTTCACTTCCATCATCCGCCAATCACCGGCCATATCCCAAAGATCCTCCAAACGAACCATCCTCCTTGAAGGATTTATTCCCAACATTCTCGCAGATCTGCTGGCCATATACAAACTCGCACAGTTCACCTTATTCTCATCCATGATCGCAGCCATCATGATCAACTTGTTTTGGACAAACCGATTAAAGCTTCCAAACTTGATATCTATGCATTTGGCAACAATGTCCAACAACTTGTGGTAATCCTCCTTTAGCAGCTTCTTATCGGCTGTGTAGACAACCTTTGCAGCACAATCAGGTTTGGCTACTTCATTCGATGCAGCAGCCAGATTACATCGGCTTCGTAGATCTCCGACACTCCTTCAGTTGGTAGCAAGCAGTGCTCTACCAAATCCTTGGCAGTGATTTTGACTTCCTTCCCGTGAACAGAGGACTTCATGCCCTCGTCGTGAACTTCAGCGTTCACATAGAACTGCGTGACCTCCTCCACGTAGGTCATCTGAAACTCCATCGTGAGAAAAGATTTCAGTCCAGATTTTTCCAACTTCTCTGCTATTTTTTTCACAAGGGATTCGTCTGACCCTTGTTTGATTAGACCTTCAAAATCTTACTTTCCCATCTTGACACAATCATAAGTAGATGCCATTTCTTGAAGATTTATCGAACGAAACTTTGAAAATAGGCTTTGAAGGTTTGTAAGGTTTTGAGAGAAAAACTTATTTCTTTGCTTTTGAGAGAGATGAACAGTTTTGGTAAAGTGAGAGAAAGTCGGACGGAATGGTATATGTATGGGTTATGAAAAGACGTGTAGATGGTTTCTGAAATTTGATCAAGATCAATAGCTCAGATTTTGCACACCGATTAACATTTAATTTCTCGCATTTAATGCAGCAGCATTTATATCCAATCATAAGCTTGGTATGCAGCTTTTAACTGTACACGTCATAATTATGATGACGTCATTCTTAAAAATATTCCCGCTTAGTAAAACGATCGCATTTTTGTCACTTTGCTCATAACCTACTTACTACGGCTTGCTTCTTAGCGATTCAACTCTTCTTCTCTCCATTCACATCGTGACTCAAATTTGTCGATAACTCATTGCGGTGACTTTTCCGATCTTGGTGATTCACTTAGCTGTTTCAAGAGCTCCACTCTTTTCCCATCTTTTCATGTTCCATTTCTTTTCTTTGAGTCTTCTGAGTGTCAACTCAGCTCAATTAATCCTAATTCATGCTTGAGTTCTTCAAATCTTGATTCACATAATGGTTTTGTGAATATATCACTAACTGCTTATCGGTTGAGATATATTCCAAAGTGATGTCCTTCTTTTCAACATGGTCTCTTATGAAATGATATCTGACATCAATGTGTTTTGTTCTTTAGTGTAACACAGGATTTTGAGTGATTGCAATTGCACTTGTGTTATGACACATGATTGGAATTTCCTTTTCTTCAACTTCATAGTCTCTCAATGTTGTCTCATCCATAAGACTTGGGCTGCAAATTTGCCGCAACTATGTATTCTCGCCCACTGTGGATGTGGCTATTGAGTTTTGCTTCTTCTTGAACCAGAAATTAGACTATTTCCAAGCATTTGACATGTACCTGAAGTACTCTTCTTGTCAACTCTACATCTAGCATAATCAGAATCTGAATAACCAATTAGCTTGAATCCATATTCCTATGGATACCATAAGCCAACTTCTTGGCTTCCTTTTAAGTATCTCAATATTCTCTTGGCTACAGTCATGTGACTTTCTTTAGGAGTAGATTAAAATCTTGCACATACACCTACATCAAAGGTGATGTCCGCCTACTTCTTTGTGAGATAGAGCAGTGATCCAATGAGTGCTCAGTATCTTGTTTGATCCACGAGCTTCCCATCTCGCATCCATATCCATTTTGACGATGTATTCATTGGTATTTTCACATAAGACTTCTCTTTCATACCAAATTTCTTCATTAATTCTCTCGTGTACTTTGTCGACTTATGAAGGTTCCATCCTTCAGCTGTTTTACTTGAAGTCCTAGGAAGAATGTCAGTTCTCCCATCATGCTCATTTCAAATTTGCTTTGCATTAGGTTTGAGAATTTATCACACAACTCTTTGTTTGTGGATCCAAAAATGATGTCATCCACATATATTTGAACAAGCAGTATACTCTTTCCATCTTGAATTCTGAAGAGTGCTCTATCCACTTTGCCTTTTGTGAATCTGTTCTCTATTAGAAATTGTGATAATGTATCATACTATGCTCTTAGTGCCTATTTCAATCCATATAGAGCTTTCTTGAGCTTGTAAACCTTGTATCCAAGAGTCTTCTGCTCAGATCCTGGAGGTTGTTCAACATAGACTTCTTCTTCCAATAATCCATTTAGGAATGCACTTTTTTACATCCATTTGATATACAATGAAATTCTTGTGTGCAACATAGGCAAGAAACATCCTTATTGCTTCTAATCTTGCAACAGGGGCAAAAGTTTCATCAAAATCTATTCCTTTATCTTGGCAATACCCTTTGGCTACCAATCTTTCCTTGTTTCTTACCACAGAACCTTCTTCATTCATTTTGTTCCTGAAAAACCCATTTTGTACCAATGACATTTTGATGAGTTGGTCTTTGAACCAATTCCCATACCTTGTTCCTTTCAAACTGATTCAGCTCCTCTTGCATGGGTTGAATCCAATGTGTGTCATCCAATGCTTGTGACACATCTTTTGGCTCTATTTGTGAGATAAAACAAGTGAACATAGCTTCTTGTTGAGCTCTGGATCTGGTTCTTACACCTTCTCTTACATCTCCAATGACTAGCTCTGGTGGATGGTCTCTCAGCCATCTCACATCAGGTTGGAGTAAGTTAGCCGGATTCGATCGTCTTGCAACTTGTGTTGTCTTGAGCACTCTCTCATTATCACTTACCGCAGATAGTCCAAATTTGTCTTTGAGATTCATCTATCTCTTCTTCATCTTGGTTAACTCGCTCGGCTTGACTTCAACATAGGGACTCTTCGCACGGTTAGGTGATTGACTTTTGTCAGCTAACTCTTCAATGTCTTCTTCATTTTTCTTAGGTTCATCAAACACCACATGGATGGACTCTTCTGTAACCATTATCCTCTTGTTGAGTACTCTATAGGCTTTACTTTCAAATGAGTATCCCAAGAAGATACCTTCATCAACTTTACCATCAAAAGCCTTTAAATTGTCTTTGCCATTATTATGTATGAAGCATTTGCATCCAAATATTCTAAAATATGCAACATTTGGTTTTCTACCTGTCCAAATCTCATAGGGAGTTTTTGTCAGTTGTCTGTTTATCATGCATCTATTTTGAGTATAGCATGTTGTGTTTATTGCTTCAGCCCAAAATCTTTTAGGCAACCCCGGTAACATGGTCCTTGTTGCTTCTTTGAGAGTTCTGTTCCTTCTTCTTTCAACTCCATTCATTTGTGGAGTCCTTTGCTCATAGATAGTTCATGAGCAATACCATTTTCAATACAATACTAAGTTATTATTCCATTGACGAACTCAGTTCCTCTGTCAGATCTAATCTTGATAATGGTTTGACTCTTCTCATTTTGAATTCTCTTCATCAGCTGTGGTAGCTTCTACAAGGTTTCTTTCTTCTTGCACATGAAAATTGTCCATGTATATCTTGAGTAATCATCTACTACCACCAAGGTGTATTTCTTTCCGCTTAAGGTAGCTGGTTCAACTCGACCAAATAGATCCATATGTAATAGATGCAATATTCTTGTTGAAGATGGACATGTCTTTTCTTTAAATGATGATTTGATCTGCTTTCCCATCTGGCATGCATCACATACACTCTTTTTCTTGTATCTGTCCGGAAGTCCTTCTACAAGATTACTTCTTGCAAGTTTGTTAATAGTTTTGAAATTCAGGTGACTCGAAACTTTTCTTGTGCCACAACCAACTTGATTCGGCTAAATTTGTGCTCTTTGCTAGTAGACAAGTGCTTGGTGTTGCAGTTGACCAATCCACCACATACATGTTATTTTGTCTGCATCCTTGTAGCACTACTTCATTAGATTCAGTGTTCTTGATTTGGCACACTCCCATATTGAATCCAACATTATAGCCCTTGTCACAGAGTTGACTTATGCTTAGTAAGTTGAAAATGAGGCCTTCAACATATGCAACATCTGTAATTTCTAATCCATTTTTCTTGATGGATCCAATGCCTCTTATTTCTCCTGGAGCTTCATTCCCTCCAAATATAACTTTTGCACCTCTAACTTTCTTGAATTTTGATAGATTTTTCTTGTTTCCTGTCATGTGTCTGGAACAGCCATTATCCATGTACCAGGTTCCTTGGCACTCTGTTGTTCCTTGAACCTGCAATCAAGGAAATTAGGTTCTAGGTATCCATACTTGTCTGGGTCCTGAGGGGTTAGTATTGTAAGATGATCCAACCAACCTATAGCCAAATGATTTGACTCTAAGAGGTTGTCATCTATCCGTGCCATAATCATAATTTACTTTGGTAAATTGCTAGGGGGTTTTGGGTTCATACAGCTGTTTCTTTTGTCTGTATGCCTGTGTGTGTGTTTTAGCAATTGCCTTCCTTGGGTAGTTGTGATACCTTTGTATGTAGTGTTTGGGTGCATGTGTCTTTGAGGATAGCTCTTTTGCCTTTGGAATGGCCTTTCTTTGAGTTCTAGGCCTTTGCCATCTGTGGCATGTATTCCATAGATCTTTCTTTGATTTTCCACATTGTACCAATCACTTGGCTTGGGTAATTTCTACCATTCCCATCATATGTGTTCCTTTTATAGAATTTCTGGGGTTTTTGGTAGCTCTGTTTCTTTTACAGAAAGTACTTTCATTGGAATTTGTTGAGGAACTCGGTTGGATTTCTTCTCACTGTCCACTCAAAGATACTCAATCAGTATTTTTTTCTTTTCCTTTATAACCAAGGCCAGTTTGGTTGTGATTGTGCTTTGGAATGAATGTGTGTGCACCATTTGGAGTTTTGTATTTTTGAGATGCTTCATTTCTTGAAGATCCTTTTTCCAAAATCACTTTGGGAGCTTGACTTAGCATAGAGGAATTAAACCCTAAGCTTGTCTTGTCTCTACATTCTCTTTGGCTCATAATAAGATCATCCAAAGATTTAGATGCCTTAGTGAATGAGGCAATCACATTTTTGGCCTGCCCTCCCTTGACTTGGAGAGAGCTGATTGTCTTCTGGAAGATTCACCTTTGCCTCTTTTGTAGTTCTTGTTGAAGAATTTGTTGAACCTTTTAACCATCAGGGCAATCTCTTCTTGGTCAATGACTTCTTTGACTTCAGCTCTCTTCCCATCCTTGAATATTAGAGCAGCTGTTTTGGGCACAGCTTTCTCTTCTTGATCTTTTCTTCTGAGCTCAAATTCATAGGCTTTGAGATCTGAGAATAACTCATGGTTGGATGTTTTTGATAGATCCATGGAATGTCTCAAGGCCATGACTTTCATTTCCCACTCACCGAGACTTCTTAGAATCTTCATACACATCTCTTTCTTCTGTATATTCTTTCCCCAAGTCTTTGACGATTCATTGGTAATTTCGGTGAATCTAGCATCCAACCGATCCAAGGTTTCTCCCGCAAGCATCTTAAAGTTTTCAAATTTTTGTACAAAGAACATATAGCTTATTTTCCTTGATTTGCTCGGAGCCTTCACAAATCAAGGTTAGCTTATCCCATTTCTTTTGCGATCTTGCATGATTTGACTTTGTTGAACATGGCTTTATCCAGTTTTGTAAAGAATGTCCTTGGCCATGTTGTCCAAGTTGTATCTTTTTCTCGTCATCATTTGTCCATTCACTCTTGGTTTTTCAACCATAGCTGGTGCAGGAGCAACATCCTCTTCTCCTTCACCGCAATGACCCTCCTTGCACCGGTTCACTTTTAAAATTTGCGGTGGCCCATCTTCTATTACTATCCACATTTCATCGTGTAATGCTGATAGATGAGCACCGCATATGAATTTTCCAATCATCAAATTCCTCAATTGTGAACATAGGGATGCGTGTCAACTTTGCTTCCATGATAATAACTTTGAATAATAAAAGAGTTTTGAAAGATCAAGTGCTAAAGCAAGTTTTGAAAGATTGGAGATCTAGTTCGGAACTTGATCGGAAGGCTCAATGAACCAACCGCTCGATACAACTTGTAGGTCCCAAGGGGTGTGAGAGTAAGGTTTAGAAGGGGGTTGAATAAACCTTACCAACTTTTCGATTTAGTCCTTTTAAAATAGTTCGAGTTAATACTTCACATGCTAAGTCCTTGATGGACAACTAAGTTAGTTAACCAAAGATTAGACACTCAAAAGACACTCGGCGATCGAGCCGTTGATAGAATAACTCGGAAATTAGTCTAAAGAACTCAACCGTGATATGTTTTTATTGGAAGACTTGACACCCTTGAATTTGGTTTAAGTTAGTTTTGACACTTGGTTTTAGCACTTTGTTAAATATCAATTGGATAGCAAATTTATCGTGAGATATAAAATAATATGCGAGTTGAAGTCTTTGAAATGTAAATGACACAATAAATTTTATAGAGGTTTGAAGATGGGGTAATTCTTCTAATCCTCTCTTCTCCAACTCCCGGAGGAATCCACTAAGTATTGATCGGACTACAAAGTGGTTATCGGTCCGGATGCAAGTCTTGATCACACAAATGACTTGATCCTTTGGGACTCGATCAGAGATGCGCTTGTCACGAGTTGGCTTCTCGTCCGACTCGACTTCTTAACAGGGAAGCGCCTTGCTACTACAACTCACTTGCTCAAGCTTCTTGGATTTGATCACGAAGCCCTCCAATAACTTGAGATTGGTTCGACCTTGAACCTTTCTACAATCCTCTGTGGAATGTAGACCCCTTTGATTCTTCAATTATTTCCTCTTCAACCGATTGAGGTCGTCTTTTCCTTCACGGTAGGTGTTGGATTGATTTTCTTGAAGTTTTTGGTCCGAGGATTAAGCTTGAATGATTTGAGAATATTTTGTAGGTTCTGACTCAATTGATAGCTTGAATGTTCGTAGTCAATGTAACCTCTGTGTCTCCTTTTTTTTTTTAAATTGATTCCTTAGCCTTTTATAGTGTTCTTTTGAAAATCGGCCCGTTGAAGAGATAAAGCTAATTTTCAAAAGACACTTGTGGTCGTTGGCTTATCTTGTTGCGATCCTTGAAATTGATATTTCCTCGTATTGAATGAACCTTCACTTTTGTAGTTCGACACAGTGCGTGCTTCCCATTGGTTTATTCCTTTTGCACGCTTAGGGATGAGCACTTTAAGAAAGGCGGTATGGAAGTATTACTTGTTTAAGTAACTTTCTTGACTTACGTACAACGGATCCTTTTGATTGTCTTGACTTGACTAGCTTCTTTAACTTCCCGGATGACTTGAGTCGCTTCAATCATGGATGACTCATCTGTCACTTCAACTTGAGACTTGGCTATCTTGGGTTGACTTGACTGACACTTCTCACAACTACATCTCAACTGATACTTCTCTAGTCGAGTTCTTGTCTTCTCTTCCTTGCCATACTCAGCTGCCTCACAGCGGAGTCTTCATTCTAGTCTCCAGTTGTCTTCTTGCATATTTAGGCATAGCTGACTTAACTCAGCTCGAGCAGCCTTATCTATTACAATGCAAATTACAAAGAAAATGGAGTGCCAACTTTCTAGTCTAAGTTTTACATGGCATTCATCAAAATCTAAAAATAAGTTTCCCAACAGATGTTAAATCTGGACATCCCAGATTTTAAAAATAGAGAAGTTCTCATCGATGAATGGGCTTCACTTATGAAAATTTCAGCAGGAATTCTCGATCTTACAAAGGATTCATTCATTTTACTCCTTGAAATGAGTCTTGAAGGATCGGTGAATATTGCCTGGGATATGACCTATGCTAGTGCAAAAGGTTCGGTCACATCAGGAGAATCACTTAAAGGAATTGTCGATGGTAGGGCAAACTATTCAAAATCCAATTCATCGGCACATGTTATTTCGAGGGATTAGAGGATGAAAAAAGAAAGAGATATAAACAAGCCCTCTATAGCCTTGAGTTACATGATATTTGTCATATTGACGAATATATCAAGTTGTTGTTCAAATAATACCGGTGGAAATCGAAGATTGAAGAAAAGGAAGTTGCCTGACTATTCTTAACAAAGATTAAGAGTCCCTGGAGAGAAATGCTTATCGGGGAATACAAGGATGAAGCGGAAGTAGAAACTGTGGCCAGAAAAATGTCTTTCCTAAAGGCCAAGTTATCTGAATGGTGTTACCAAGCAGCTCTGTACAGGAATTACAAGATATTGAAAGGAATTAACAAAGCAGTTCCTCTATGTTGCGTGGATAATGACATCCTAACAATTGTGGGAGGTCAACCACGGCGGCACAGAAAGAAGAAGGAGCGAAGCCATCCATATTGCCGAGGAAGCAACAGCAAAAGAAGCAGGTCTTCATGGAGACCTAGAAGGTTTTGGTCAAAACAAAAAGCCCGAAATTACAAAACGGGGCAAAGACTAGCACCAAGCGGGGTAGTAGCCTCTTCATCGTGGTCTAATCAAGCAAGTACCAAAGAGAACACAAGAAAGGAGAACTTTCGGTGTGCTCACACGAGCAAATGAAAGTTTCAAAGACGTAATTCTTTGGACATGCGGAGCAAGAGGGCATATCTCAACGGATTGCCCAGGACAATAAAAACGAGGAGTCGAGGCAGGTTCGAGGCTACACGAGAATCGAAGAAGGCTGTCTATTATCAAGATATTATACAGGTGTATCAATTTGAGGATATACCCTCGGATGAAAGCATCTATGAAGAAGAAATCTATTCTCGACGATGGAAGTGACTCCAGTTCAGAATCGGAGTGAAGAAACAATTCTTCAACAGACGGTCAGGGAGGATATGTCAGGATTCATCTCTCACGCTATAGTTTCTCATAAAACTCTTATGAGAATTATGAAGGAAGATCCAAAGCTTCATATATACGATGGTTTTACGATTGGAGCTATGGAAAAGGCTTTGGATAAGTTTGGGTTTTGTAACAGAAAACACCAGATTATCCATAGAGTAACTACCGGAGAATTTGCCATCCCGATGGAATTCACTGGTAACCTGATCAAGATGCAGTTAGTCCCTCCAGGAGATCAAAAGCACAGTCAAGAGAGAAGTTGCTAACACACTCTCATGGATCCATATCGGATCCATAAAGGTTATTATTAAAGCAACATTCAAAGATGGAATAGATTCGCCACTCAATCTTGCTATCTTTGACAAGCGAATCTCAAATCTCAAGGATTCATGCCTTGGGGCAGTTACAGGAAATTTGTATGCAGGAAAATTGGCATTTAATGTATATCCTAGAATTGCATATAAATTGGGAGATCAAGATTTCAACAGGGTCCTCACCCTTCATCAAGATTTTAAAAGAGTGGATTTGATGAAAGAAGGGAATAGGCCTTATTCGATCATATACAAGATTTCCTATGTTCTTTCAAATACACATCATTCAGAAGTATTCTTGAGAAATGAATTTATTGAAGTGCCAAGAATCTTTGAGGACTTTGCGAGGGTGGTTCTACCAGAAATCATTGAGTCTCTAACTATAAAGGAGATTGATATGAAAATTCAAGATCAACCAATCTTCAACAAAAGTCGAAGTCTCAGAGTTGAGCCAAGGAGGATGTCTTTCCAATAAGATAGAATGATAAGTAGCAGCCGTTGGGAAGAAAAGAGACCAAGTACAGTTCAACGCATTCCAGATATTTTCAAAACACAATGAGAGCTGAAATGTCCCGAAGGATGGAGAGAAGTTGAAGTAATATTCGACATCACTCAAAAGGATAATATTTTTCCTTGTGAGGTTCTATATTATCTCCAACAACCAATAGTTGGACGGTATCAAGGAAGCCTGAAGATAGGTGAAATTGAGTTGACTATCACAGGTACATCGGGAAAAATCCCAGAGCAATTAATACTGGGAATTGAATTTCTTGAGGATCATAAACCTTGGGAAAGATTGCAAGAGGGAATGGAGTTCATTAATCGAGTTTACATTCGTCCCAAAATGAATAAAACTCCATATGAGCTTTGGAAATGAAGAACTCCAAATATTAGTTATTTCAAGATATTTGGTTGTAAGTGCTTTATTTTGAATACCAAGGATCAATTGGACAAACTTGATCCTAAGGCCGATGAAGGGATATTCATGGGATATTCAACAAAAAGCAAAGCATATCGGGTTTACAATAGGACTAGTGGGGTCATTGAAGAATCCATCCATGTCAAATTCAATGAAGCTTCGGGTGTTGAAAGAATACCCAATGATGAAAGTGATGAAGAGGACATTATTGAACCCATTGTTCAAAATGATACATCAAATGATCAACCATCCACTTCAAGTGTTCCTCAAGAAGACAAAGGTGATACTTCGGATCTTCCCGTGGCATTGAAATTTAAAGGAGATCACCCAAAAGATCTTATTACCGGTGAACCCCTTGATAAAGTGATGACCCGATGAAAATTTGCCAAAAAATCTCTTATATCTCAAAAAGAGCCTAAAAATGCTAAGGAGGCTATTGAGGATGAAGATTGGTTTTTAGAGATGCAAGAGGAATTGAATCAATTTGAAAGAAATGATGTATGGGAATTGGTACCTTGTCCTCCTTCTCAAACTATTATTGGTACAAAATGGGTATTCCGTAATAAGCTTGATGATCAAGGCAACATTGTTCGAAACAAGGCAAGGTTAGTAGCTCAAGGGTATTGTCAAGAAGAAGGTATTGATTATGATAAAACCTTTGCACCCGTACCACGTTTAGAAGCTATTCGTATTTTACTTGCCTATTCTTGTTTTAAAAATTTCAAACTTTACCAAATGGATGTTAAATCTGCTTTCTTAAATGGTTTTATTCAAGAAGAAGTCTATGTAAAACAACCTCCGGGATTTGAAATTTTTTCTAGGCCTAATTATGTTTATAAACTTAAAAAGGCCTTGTATGGTTTAAAGCAAGCACACCGTGCATGGTATGATAGACTTTGCTCTTTTCTTTTGCAAAATGGTTTTACAAGAGGTAAAGTTGACACAACTCTCTTTGGGTTTGAAAAAGGGTAAGATTGTTTACTTGTGCAAATTTATGTTGATGATATTATCTTTGGTGCTACTAATGATTCTTTGTGCAAGAAATTTTCTAAGTTAATGCAAGGAGAATTCTAGATGAGTATGATGGGGGAGCTCAACTTCTTTCTTGGGCTTCAAATTAAACAATGCCAAGAAGGTATATACACTTCGCAATCAAAATATACAAAGGAACTTTTGAAGAAGTTTGACATTGAAGAAGGAAGAACCGTGTCTACTCCTATGGCAACTAATGACAAAATTGACAAAGATGAAAAAGGCAAGTCCGTGGATGAATCAAAGTATCGAGGTATGATTGGTAGTTTACTTTATTTAACCGCTAGTAGACCGGACATTTTTCATGCCGTATGCCTATGTGCTCATTTTCAAAGCAATCCCAATGAATCTCATATGAGTGCCGTTAAAAGGATTTTTCGATATTTGAAAGGCACTATTCAATATGGTCTATTCTATCCAAAGAATGAAAATTTTTCTCTTAAAGGTTATAGTGATTCGGATTATGCGGGAAATATTGATGATCGGAAAAGTACTTCCGGATCATGTCAATTTTTAGGCGATTGCCTAGTCTCTTGGTTTTCAAAGAAGCAAAATTGTGTTTTACTTTCAACGGCCGAAGCCGAATATATATCCGCAGCTTTTTGTTGTACTCAACTTCTTTGGATGAAACAAACCTTAGCGGATTACAAATGCTCTTTTGATAACGTCCCTATCTTTTGTGACAATATATCCGCTATAAATATTGCTCAAAACCCGGTTCATCATAACCGTATATTCGACATCATTTTCTAAGGGATTGTGTTTCTAAACGAAAAATTGAGATATCTTTTGTACCATCTCAAGATCAATTGGCAGACATTTTTACAAAACCGCTATCTTCTGAGACTTTTGCGTCCATACGAGCTCGGTTAGGCATAATGCATATTGAATGAGGTTTACGTTTGCATTTTGCATGTTTTCAAAACTTAGGGGCGAAAAATCGGATTTTTGGTTGAAAATTCGGATTTTAATAAAACTGGCAAGACAGTGGATTGATGAGGTTGAGGGCAACCAGTCGCCCTCAACGTCGACCGATCGCCCTAAGCAAATTTTTAGATTAAAAACGTCATGTCTCATGCCTTAGTCATTTTAACCCATTTTTGTCATTTTTCGTCCCCTTCGCCAAATTCATACCATTTTCACTCAAAATTTGTTTTCATGCATTAAATTCATATCTTGGACATAATATAGCATGTTTATCATCATCATCGCTCATCTTTACCGATCGAATGGTAAGAATTTTCCTTTCTTGGCTCAATTGGGTTGAACCCTTGAGTTTGTGGCTTTCTAGTATATTTCTTGATGAAATTATCTTATGATCATGATGAGCTTAGTAGTTATGTTGTATTGTATGTTGTTTTGTTTGATTTGGTGATGAGAATTTTTGGCTTAATTCATTTACAAGGGCTCTATACAACTTCTTTTAATTTTTACGCCCACAAAGTGTTCTATAAAATGTCTCAATGAAAATTTCAACTTCTACATGATTCTCTTGCTTCCAAAAGTCTTAAATACTTATTGAGATCATGTCTTGGCAAACAAAACGAGCTTATGATTTTTTTTGATACATTTCTCCCATTTCTTTGGATTTTAAGCCTTCTTCTTTCAATTGTTGATACATCGTATTCTAGGCGCACTTTGATATACTTGTATAATGTTTTTGTCATACTAACATTCTTTTTGATGATTCCAAAGAGGGAGAAACAGGAAATTGGCTCGTTAGCTAAAAGAAGCTAATAAAAGCTCGCAATAAAAGCTATAAGCTATGGCTTCCTAAAGCCAAGTATACCTAGTCCATGGCTTGTATTATGAACTAAATTGCAATAGATTATAAGTATTTTGACAGGGGGAGCTTCTTAACTCATGATGTTTTATGTGTATCTTGTAAAAGCTTGTGCTTCTAGTCTATGCAATATTTCTTGAGTAATATGCTTATAAATAAGGGGAGCTTTTTATAAAATATTTTTAAACGGATAGTTCACTCGTAAAACCGGTAAATTAATTTGTTTTCAAAATCGTCCTTGTGAAAATTGTTTTGGTTTGTAATCATCAAAAAGGGGGAGTTTGTTAGATAAATGTTTTTATCATGATTTTGATGATTTTGTTCAAATGAGTTTTTAAACTAAAACAATGTCCCTAAATGCTGTCTAAATACTTCCGATCGATTTAACATGTTTATACTATTTTTTGGAGTATTTCTTGGAATTAATTTTCCATATAAAATTGGACAACACATTTGTTTCAGGCTCGACCGGTCGCCCTATAGGGCAACCCGTACCTAAGTTGAGTTTTGAAATAGAAAATGGGATGTAGAAAAAATCAAGGAGGGCGACCGGTCGACTGGGTGGTCGACCGGTAGGGGCGACCGGTTGACCCAGCGGCCGTGCTGGAGCCCTCCCGGCCGGCGATGTCTTCTCTGTTTCGTATTTTGAACAACCCCAACCGGTCAAGATCAAGGGCGACCGGTCGAACCCCCCTCCGACCGGTCCCCCTGTGTAAAAATCACAGAAATTCAATTTCAATCTTATCTCTGCGTGACCGGTCAAACCCCTGTTTTATCAGCAAACTATCCATTGCATTTTCAGTCAGTTTTTCCCTATTTTGTGGGATTGTTTTCTAACATCTATATTGATGATTTTAAATGGTTTCTTTTGCAGCAAATAACTCCCCAAGGAGGAGCCTATGTCTGAAATCAAAGCCAAGACCTCTCCTATAAATAGAGGCTTCATTCAAGCAACAAGATACAACACATCCCACAAGCAGAGAGCAAACAAGCAAACACTTTCATATATCTTGTTGTTTAAGCCTAAGCACTTTCACTTGCACACATTTGAGGTCTAGGCTTTCAATTCTTGATTACACTTGTACTCATATTGTATCATTCATTATTGAGTTGTAATCTTGATTTTGGTCATCATTCAACACAAGACATCCTTGTGAGTATTCTTGTGGTAAGAATACACTTGGGTGATCTAGGTGATAGGTGTTTGGAGAGTGTGGTACTCTTCAAAGGTGGTGAAGGAAGATTGTGGTAATCTCCTTGAAGGTGTTGTAAGAGGGTTATGGTAATCCTCAAGGTGTTGTATTAATTTTGGTAATTAATAAAATTTCTTTTTCTTTTTCAAAACCCATCCCAGATATACTGGGGTGGTAGAGCACGTAGCTCCTAGGTGGGGTGAAGTTCTTTAAATCAACGTGTGTTGTTTATTTTCCGCATTTAGATGTCATCTTTGCTTGATTATTCGAGAAAAGAGGGCAAAATCTAAAAAACTGAGATAATCTATTCACCCCCCCTCTAGATTATCGTAGCCACTGGGACTTACAGGTTGCCCTATAGGGCGACCGATCGACCCTGAAACAAATGTGTTGTCCAATTTTTTATCAAAAATAAACTCCAAGAAATACTCCGAAAAATAGTAAAAACATTTTAAAACGATCGGAAGTATTTAGACAACATTTAGGGACATTGTTTTGGTTTAAAAACTCATTTGAACAAAATCATCAAAATCATGATAAAAATATTTATCTAACAAACTCCCCCTTTTTGATGATTACAAACCAAAACAATTTTCAAAAGGACGATTTTGAAAACAAAATGATTTACCGGTTTTACGAGTGAACTATCCGTTTAAAAACATTTTATAAAAAGCTCCCCCTATTTTTAAGCATATTAATCAAGAAATATTGCATAAGTTAGAAGCACAAGATTTTACAAGCTTTTACAAGATACACATAAACATCATGAGTTAAGAAGCTCCCAATGTCAAAATACTTATTCGATAAATCGCATTTTTGAGCAACACTTGAGAATTTTTCCGACTTTATAAACATTATGAGTTAAGAAGCTCCCCCTGTCAAAATACTTATAATCTATTGCAATTTAGTCCATAATACAAGCCATGGACTAGGTATACTTGTCTTTAGGAAGCCATAGCTTATAGCTTTTATAACAAGCTTTTATTAGCTTCTTTGAGTTAACGAGCCAATTTCCTGTTTCTCCCCCTTTGGAATCATCAAAAAGAATGTTAGGAGATAAAAACATTATACAAGTATATCAAAGTGCGCCAAGAATACGATTTATCAACCATTGAAAGATGAAGGCTTAAAATCCGAAGAAATGGGAGAAATGTATCATGAAAAATCCATAAGCTCGTTTTGTTTGCCAAGACATGATCTCAATAAGTATTTAAGACTTTTGGAAGGAAGAGAAACATGTAGAAGTTGAAATTTTCATTGAGACATTTCATCGAACACTTTGTGGGCGTAAAAAATAAAAGAAGTTGTATAGAGCCCTTGTAAATGAATCAAGCCAAAATATTTCATCACCAAATCATACCAAACATCATACAATACAACATAACAACTAAGCTCAACATGATCATAAGATAATTTCATCAAGAAATATATAAGAAAGCCATAAACTCAAGGGTTCAACCCAATTGAGCCAAGAAAAGAAAATGCTTACCATTCGATCGGTAAAGATGAGCGATGATGATGATAAACATGATATATAAGGTCCAAGATATGAATTGAATGCATGAAAAGAAATTTAGAGTGAAATTTGTGTGAATTTGGCGAAGGGGACGAAAAATGACAAAAATTGGTTAAAATGACTAAGGCATGAGACGGAACGGTTTTAATCTAAAAAATTGCTAAAGGCGACTGGTCGTGGTTGAGGGCGACCGGTCAACGTTGAGGGCGACCGGTTGCCCTCAACATCATCAGCCCACTGTCTTGCCAATTTTATTAAAATATGAATTTTCAACCAAAAATCCGATTTTTCACCCCTAAGTTTTAAAAACAAGCAAAATGCAAACGTAAACCTCATTCAATATGTATTATGCCTAACCGAGCTCGTATGGACGCAAAAGTCTCGGAAGATTGCGGTTTTGTAAAAATGTCCGCCAATTGATCTTGAGATGGAACAAAAGATATCTCAATTTTACGTTAAGAAACACAATCCCTTAGAAATGATGTCGAATCTCAATATGTTTAGTAATGTTATGATGAACCGGGTTTTGAGCAATATTTATAGCGGATATATTGTCACAAAAGATAGGGACGTTTTCAAAAGAGCATTTGTAATCCGCTAAGGTTTGTTTCATCCAAAGAAGTTGAGTACAACAAAAAGCTGCTGAAATGTATTCGGCTTCGGCCATTGAAAGAGAGACACAATTTTGCTTCTTTGAAAACCAAGAAACTAGGCAATCGCCTAAAAATTGACATGATCCGGAAGTACTTTTCCGATCATCAATATTACTGTTTGATATATGTTTTTATCATAATTTTGATGATTTTATTTTTACACCAAAACAATGTTTTTAATTGTTGTCCAAATACTCCTAAATGATTTAAAATGGTTTTAATATTTTTCGGAGTATTTCTTCAAGTTTTACTTTAGATAAAATTAGACAACATTTCTAATGATTTTATGTTTATATATTTTCACTTCAAAACAAGGTTCCTAAATGTTGTCTAAATACTTCCGATTGGTTTAAAATATTTTTACTAAATTTTCGGAGTATTTCTTGGATTTTATTTTCGACTAAAATTGGACAACTTTTCTGTCTCGAGGTCGACCACGCCCTATAGGGCAACCTGCACAAGATGATTTTGGAGCAAAAAAATGAGATGTATGAAAAACGGTTAGTCAACCGGTCACCCAGGGGTCGGCCGGCACACGAACGTTTCGTTTTGAAACAGAACAAACCTTCCTTGGTTTCTCATTAAGGGGGACCGGTCAAGGCATACGTTTCAAACTTTTATTTACGTGCGGCCGCCTGTGCTTTTGAACAAAAAATATGACCGTTTGACAAAGAGACATATATATTTCCTTAAAATGTGGGATTGATTTCTAACAGACTATATTCTTGATTTTAATTGTATTTTTCTGTAGATTTTCAATCCCCAAGAGGAGCCTATGCTTGATCAATCATCTCCTATAAATAGAGGAAGTTTTGGAGCAACCAATATAACAATAGAGATACAACACAACAAGATACACTTCAAGCAAACATTTGTTCTTCATTGTTATTATTCTTGTTGTAAATTTGCCTAGCTTATCACTTTCACATCTTTGAGGTCTAGGCTATTCTTGATTACACTTTGCACTCAAATTGTAATATTCATTATTGAGTTGTAATCTTGATTTTTGGTTATTATTCAGCACAAGATATCCTTGTGAGTGTTTTTGTGGTAAGAACACACTTGGATGATCTAGGTGATAGGTGCAAGAAGATTGTGGTGATCTTCTTATTGAGGTGTTGAAGAATTTGGTATTCCTCAAGGTTGAAGATTGTGGTAATCTTCAAAAGGTGCCGTTGAAGGAAGATTGTGGTGATCTTCAACGGGAGATTGTGGTAATCTCCAAAGGTGTTGTTGAAGAAGAGTGTGGTGCTCTTCAAGGTGTTGCAAGTTGAGTTTGTATTAATTTTGGTAATTAATAAAATTCTTTTTCTTTTTGAAATCCATCCCGGATATACTTGGGTGGTTGAGGATTAGGCCCTAGGTGGGTTGAACCTCTATAAATCGACGTGTGTTGTTTACATTCCGCACCTTCATTATTGTCTTTGAGCATTCGATTCTAAAAAGAGGGTAAAATCGAAAAGATGGAGATAATCTATTCACCCCCCTCTAGATTATCGTAGCCGCTTGGACTTACAAGTGATATCAGAGCCAAACTCTTTGGCAAGCTCGTTTCACATCGTTAGTGAAGAGGAACGATCGTCGGCTACGAACAAATCTCACCTTACCGGCACCTCCACCACCAAGCCACCACTATTTGACTCCAAAAATTTTAATTTTTGGAAAGAAAGAATGGAATGCTACTTACAAGGTTGCGGGTTCGACATTTGGAACACCATCATAAATGGAGAATCCATTCCGATGATAAATACACCACACACCTCCAAAGGCCTCAAAGAGCTAAATGATGAAGAGAAAAAAATCATCTCTTTAAACGGTAAGGCTCTAAATATCTTGTATCGTTCATTTACTAATTTGGAATATAAACATATTGTAGGAATTCGATCGGCACATGAAGTATGGCAAAAATTAGAAGCCATCTATGGAGTATTTGCAAATGAAAGGAGTCAAACAAAAGCATCTACTTCTCAAAGGGATACAAGCTCAAATCTAAGGAACAAGCCTCCTACAACTTCCAACTATGAAGAAGTTGAACATTGTCTTATGGGCATCGAAGAAGAAAACGAGGTATGTCTTAAACCCTCTACTTCCTATGATATTGTTATTCAAAATAATTATAGTGATTTGCAAAATGATTTTGATGATCTTCAAGAAGAATTCCAAAGCTTGCTTGTTAAGTATAAAAATTTGAAAAAGGAATTCAATGTTTTGAAAAATAATAAGGATAGTTTATTTACTTCCTATGAATCACTATCATGTGCTCACACCACCACACTTGACCAGGTTAGAAACCTTGAGAAACAAAATAGTACTCTTGTTGAGGATATATATTGCTTGAAAAATGATTTATCTAAATTTAACTTAAGTACCGATAAGATAACCGATATTGTTGATTGTTGTGATAAATCAAAACTAGAACTTGATCATAAGCCTAAGGGTGTCAATCACATGAAAAAGAATCAAGTCTCTAAGCACATTGGTCATTATGCTCCAAGAATTATTACATGTTTTTATTGCTGTAAAAAGGGTCATACAGTAAATACTTGTCGGGCTAGAAATAGCTCTAATCGTTATTGGAGACCTAAAAGTCTCAAAGCTAATCGTAAAGGACCCAAACACTTGAGGGTACCTCAAAATAATGTTTTATTAGGTACCCGGCGAAATAACAATCGGAGAAAATTCATACCACCAAGAAGGCATCAAATGACCGTTTCATTTGATCAAAGAATGGGAAAACATTTTCAACAAATTCAATTTCCAAGAAGAGGATACAATCAAAAATGGAAAGAACACAATCCTTGGAAATGGCAAAGACATCATCAACAAGATGAGTTTCAACAATGGGAAGGCAACAAACCTTGGAAATGGAATAATCAAAGAAGTCATCATCAACAAAGTGACTTCTCAAAGGGAAGATATCATCAACAATGGGAAAGACACAACCCATGAAAACGGCGTAATTGGTAAACCGTATCTCCCCATTTATATATGCATTTTATTTTAATTCTATGCATGTTTTTATTTGTGTCTTAATTGCAAAATAAGTTTTCAAGTATTTATTTTTAATTTAGGTCTTTAATATATTTGTGAGTTTCAAAATTTTTAAAAGAAGACCTTGCATGATAATTCTAAAACTCTTGTGGTTTATTATCTCTTATGTATTTTTATAGCATAAGCATTTTTTTTGATATCTTCTATTACTTGCCTACACTTGTGTTGTTGTGCAAATTTTGTTTAATAATTGTGTAGGATATATATATCTCATATTCATTGGCTATTTCGTCATCAAGTTTCTTAAACTATCGAGGTATGTTCACTCGTATTTCTCTTAGAACTCGATATTATGCTTATGCACATATCTTTCAATATATTTCATTTCAACCCCTTAAGTGCCCCTAAATTATTTTGCAAATTTTTCAGGGCACTACTCGCTAAGTCTCGATTTTCTCAAATATATGTTTTCCCGAAACCCGTATTTGTTGGACTTGGTCCAAAATTATCTTTTTGCAAAGTTCTAAAACTTTTGAGGTGAAAATCAAATTTTGGAAAATTCTGGGGAAAGAAAAATTGCACTGGGACGGTCAAAACAGGGGCGACCGATCGCCCTGCACGTCGACCGGTCGCCCCCCACCTCGACCGGTCGCCCAGGCTATTTTTACTAGTTAAAATCGTCTGTCTTCTTTTTTAAAAACAGAACCCCTCAATCCTCAAACCCTCGAACAGCAGCGCGAAAATCACCTCTTTTCTCTTAAATCTTCAATTCTTCATCAATCTTTACGATTCTTGTTGCTAATCCTCTTATTTTTACAAGAATTTCACATATATGGCTCCTCCAAGAAATTCTACCGGTCGAAATCCCATCTCCAAGCGTAGAAGGGGCGGAGAGGGCTCTTCGAGAAATCGGCAAGAAGAAGCCGAACAAAGGGATATTCGAGCTGCCCAGAGAAACGTAGCTCAAGAAGGTGATGACGTTCAAAATCCCGTACTCTCTCGGGCACAAATTACCGAGCTCCGCGGAACAATTTCGCTCCAAAATTGTCGTTGGGCGAAAGGTAAAAAATCTTTTATTCCTCAAGCTCCTCATTCCCACAATGTTCTTAATTTCATCAATAAATATGCGGAATGGTACTATGAAGATTCGGGAATGGGAGGAAAATCGATTGCTCGGACTAAAATGTGTCGTTTTAATACATTTACAAATGAATATCCCACTATTAGAGGATTCTTTGAGTAGCAAGGTTGGATGTTTTTATGGGAGCATGCTTATGTCTTATATGATGATGATATTATCCAACTCTTTTATGCCAATATGTGGGTGCAATATGATGTTGAAAGGAAGCCGATTGGCGTTAATTCGTTTGTAAGGAGTCGTCATTTTAGGTGGACTCCTAATGATATTTGTCGGCTTTTACGTGTTAGAGAAGGTGGTTGGGACTATTTTTCTTGTGGTACTTGGAATGATGAAATGTTGGGGGTGTCAATGAAAGAAGTTAAGACATATTTGGGCATATGGCCAAAGTATTCATTGTTGGCGATGACACTTGAGCATCGTATTTTATCCTGTTATTGTCGCCATCTGTATTTGTGGAAAGGCGGGTAAGATGCCTAGCAACATGGATTATTTTCTGACTTATAAGATTGCTAGGAGGGAACCGCTTAACTTTGGCGCCATACTTATTCAATGTCTAATCGAGTCCATCACTCAAGGTAATAAGAAGTTGGTTATGGGAAATTGGATTTGTAAACTTCTTATACAATCGGGACTACCTTCGTCGGAATGTAACTCGGAGGTATTTCAAAATGACTTTGACATTGATAACATCTCCCAAATGGTCACTATGCGCAAGAATATGGACATCCGACCAACCAAAATGGCTAGAGGAAGAGGTCAAGATTCCCCCGATCCTAACGACTTCTTTGATGACGCCGAGGCCGCAAGATTGGCGGAGGAAGGCAAACCGAGCAATCCGGAGGGTAATACCGGTGCTCAACCGCCTAGGAGGTATACTCAAGTCGAATTTGATGAGATGAGGGCTTTTCATGAGGCAAGGTATGACGCTTTGGAGCAAAAGACATCCAAAATGCAAAAGTCTCTCGGCAAATTAAAGAAATTCATCAAAGACTTTATTCCCGGATCTTGCTTCTCCTCGGACGAGGAATGATGTCCCCACCCCCTTTCTAGTCTAGCATTTTTATTCATGTTGTTTTGTATTTTCATGAACTATCTTGTAAAACTCTTTTGCACTAATGAGATTTGCGTGTTTTCTTGAAATGGTTAAAATTACAAGTTGATAATGACTTGTGGATGATCATGGTATTGATGGAGTATTTGATGGTAAAAATACTCTAATTTAGCATTGTTTGATGAAGTACTTGATGGTAAAAGTACTTCTTTCTAATTTTTGCGTAAATGCATTTGAGATGCTTTAATTATTTTGCTTAGATGGATATTTTGGGACATTTGTAATGTCTAATATGCATTGTTTGATGCTTGACATGTATCTCTTAATGGCTTTTTTGCTTGATGGCATTGGTAATGCCTTGATCTCTCTTTGGCTAAATTATCTCAATTGGGTTGAATCCTTGAGAATTTACTTTGTTTATGCCTATTTTTTGTTGGATACATGTTGAAAATTGCTTTTGGTGATGGTATGAACAACTTGGCTTGATTTCATTTACAAGGGCTATATATATATATCTTTCAAATTTTTGACACCCGCCAAGTGTTCGATGAAATGTTACAATGGAATTTTCAACTTCTACATGAGTCTCTTGCTTCCAAATGTCTTAAAATCTTTTTGAGATCATGTTTTTAGCTAACAAATGAGCTCATGGATTTCTCTTGATACATTTCTCCAATTTTTCCTTGGATTTTTTTTTAAGCTTAAGTTGCTCAACGGTTGATAAACCGTCCCTTTGGTGCACTTTGATGTCATTATATGATGTTTCTATCATCCTAACATTCTTTTTGATGATTCCAAAGGGGGAGAAACAGGAAATTGGCTCATTAGCTCAAAGAAGCTTATAAAAGCTTATTATAAAAGCTATAAGCTATGGCTCATAAAAGTCATAAGTTGTGATTTATTTTTAGTCCATTTGTTGCTTGATGGACTTATATACTTGTCTAATGATGTTTTGTGACAGGGGGAGCTTATAAGCTCTTGAACAAAATGTAAAAGCTAAGCTTTTAGCTTATGGATAATTGCTTTTACATTATTCTTGATGTGCTTGTTGATAGGGGAAGCTTGTGCTTATTATTGAATATATTTACTCCCTATTGGTTGCTTATGTACTTTGGAAATTTTGGTTTCTTCCATACGGTTAAATGTTTTTACCGGAAAATCATTTCTAAAATTGTTTTCCTATTTTGTGTAAAATTGTTTTGGTTTGTAATCATCAAAAAGGGGGCGATTGTTTGATATATGTTTTTATCTTAATTTTGATGATTTTATTTTTACACCAAAACAATGTTTTTAATTGTTGTCCAAATACTCCTAAATGATTTAAAATGGTTTTAATATTTTTCGGAGTATTTATTCAAGTTTTACTTTAGATAAAATTGGACAACACTTCTAATGATTTTATGTTTATATATTTTCACTTCAAAACAAGGTTCCTAAATGTTGTCTAAATACTTCCGATTGGTTTAAAATGTTTTTACTAAATTTTCTGAGTATTTCTTGGATTTTATTTTCGACTAAAATTGGACAACTTTTCTCGAGTCTCGAGTCGACACCTGGTCGCCCTATAGGGCAACCTGCACAAGATGATTTTGGAACAAAAAATGAGACAGTGAAAAACGGTCAGTCGACCGTCGCTGGCGTCGACCGTCGCCTGTGGGGTCGACCGGACTCAACGTTTCGTTTTGAAACAGAACAAACCTTCCTTGGTTTCTCATTAAGGGGACCGTCACGGCATAGGTCGACCGGTCGAAGACCCCCTTGACCGTCGCCCGTGTAATTTTCTTGTTTTACGTTTCAAATTTGTATTTATGTGCGACCGGTCGCCCTGTGCTGACATCAAAAATATGACCGTTTGATAGCGATATATTTCCTTAAAATGTGGGATTGATTTCTAACAGACTATATTCTTGATTTTAATTGTATTTTTCTGTAGATTTTCAATCCCCAAGAGGAGCCTATGCTTGATCAATCATCTCCTATAAATAGAGGAAGTTTTGGAGTAACCAATATAACAATAGAGATACAACACAACAAGATACACTTCAAGCAAACATTTGTTCTTCATTGTTATTATTCTTGTTGTAAATTTGCCTAGCTTATCACTTTCACATCTTTGAGGTCTAGGCTATTCTTGATTACACTTTGCACTCAAATTGTAATATTCATTATTGAGTTGTAATCTTGATTTTTGGTTATCATTCAACACAAGATATCCTTGTGAGTGTTCTTGTGGTAAGAACACACTTGGATGATCTAGGTGATAGGTGCAAGAATATTGTGGTGATCTTCTTATTGAGGTGTTGAAGAATTTGGTATTCTTCAAGGTTGAAGATTGTGGTAATCTTCACAAGGTGCCGTTGAAGGAAGATTGTGGTGATCTTCAAAGGGAGATTGTGGTAATCTCCAAATGTGTTGTTGAAGAAGAGTGTGGTGCTCTTCAAGGTGTTGCAAGTTGAGTTTGTATTAATTTTGGTAATTAATAAAATTCTTTTTCTTTTTGAAATCCATCCTGGATATATTGGGGTGGTAGAGGATTAGGCCCTAGGTGGGTTGAACCTCTATAAATCGACGTGTGTTGTTTACATTCCGCACCTTCATTATTGTCTTTGAGCATTCGGTTCTAAAAAGAGGGTAAAATCGAAAAGATGGAGATAATCTATTCACCCCCCCTCTAGATTATCGTAGCCGCTTGGACTTACAATTACCCGCATAATCCGAATCACTATAACCTTTAAGAGAAAAATTTTCATTCTTTGGATAGAATAAACCATACCGAATAATGCCTTTCAAATATCGAAAAATCCTTTTAACGGCATCATATGATATTCTTTGGGATTGCTTTGAAAATGAGCACATAGGCATACAGAATGAAGAATGTCCGGTCTGCTAGCGGTTAAATAAAGTAAACTACCAATCATACCTCGATACTTTGATTCATCCACGGACTTGTCTTTTTCATCCTTGTCAATTTTGACATTAGTTGCCATATGAGTAGACACGGTTCTTCGTTCTTCAATGCCGAACTTCTTCAAAATTTCCTTTGTATATTTTGATTGCGAAATGTATATACCTTCTTGGCATTGTTTAATTTGAAGCCCAAGAAAGAAGTTGAGCTCCCCCATCATCCTCATCTCGAATTCTCCTTGCATTAACTTAGAAAATTTCTTGCACAAAGAATCATTAGTAGCACCAAAGATAATATCATCAACATAAATTTGCACAAGTAAACAATCTTGCCCTTTTTCAAAAACAAAGAGAGTTGTATCAACTTTACCTCTTGTAAAACCATTTTGCTAAAGAAAAGAGCTAAGTCTATCATACCATGCACGGGGTGCTTGCTTTAAACCATACAAGGCCTTTTTAAGTTTATAAACATCATTAGGCCTAGAAAAATTTTCAAACCCCGGAGGTTGTTTTACATAGACTTCTTCTTGAATAAAACCATTTAAGAAAGCGGATTTAACATCCATTTGGTAAAGTTTGAAATTTTTAAAACAAGAATAGGCAAGTAAAATTCGAATAGCTTCTAAACGTGCTACAGGTGCAAAAGTTTCATCATAATCAATACCTTCTTCTTGACAATACCCTTGAGCTACTAACCTTGCCTTATTTCGAACAATGTTGCCTTGATCATCAAGTTGTTTCGGAATACTCATTTCGTACCAATGATAGTTTGAGATGGAGGACAAGGTACCAATTCCCATACATTATTTCTTTAAAATTGGTTCAACTCCTCTTGCATCTCCAAAAACCAATCCTTCTTTTCAATAGCCTCTTTAGCATTTTTAGGCTCTTTTTGAGAAATAAGAGCTTTCTTGGCAAATTTTCTTCGGGTCATCACTTTGTCAATGGGATCACCAATAATAAGATATTTTGGGTGATCTCCCTTAAATTTCAATGCAACGGGAAGATCCGAAGTGTCACCTTTATCTTCTTAAGGAACATTTGAGGTGGACGGTTGATCATTTGATGTAGAAGGTTGAGCATTTTGAGCATCAATTTGAACAATAGGTTCAATAATATCCTCTTCATCACTTTCATCTTGGGTATTCTTTCAACACCCGAAGCTTCATTGAATTTGACATGGATGGATTCTTCAACAACCCCACTAGTCTTATTGTAAACCCGATATGCTTTGCTCTTTGTTGAATATCCCATAAATATCCCTTCATCGGCCTTAGGATCAAGTTTGTCCAATTGATCCTTGGTATTCAAAATAAAGCACTTACAACCAAATATCTTGAAATAACTAATATTTGGAGTTCTTCCTTTCCAAAGCTCATATGGAGTTTTATTCATTTTAGGACGAATGTAAACTCGATTAATGACATAGCAAGCGGTACTTATGGCTTCGGCCCAAAAATATTTTGGAAGTGAAAATTCATTGAGCATGGACCGACTCATCTCTTGTAGTGTCCGATTTTTCCTTTCGGCTACTCCATTTTGTTGAGGTGTCCTTGGAGCCGAAAAATTATGAGCATATCCCTTAGTTTCACAAAAGACTCTAAATTCACCATCAAATTCTCCACCTCGATCATTTCTAATAGACTTAATAGTATCTTCCTTTTCATTCTCAATAAGTCTACACAACTTAACAAACTCATTAACGACATCGCTTTTATTTGTAAGAAAAAGAGCCCAAGTATATCTAGAAAAATCATCGACAATAACGAAAGTGTAATGTTTTCCACTTAGACTTGCCGTACCAATATCCCCATACAAATCAAGGTGAAGCAATTGTAGGGGTTTGGTTGTGGAAATATCATTTTTGGGATTAAAACTACTTTTAACTAATTTGTTCTTTTGACAAGTGTCACATAAGCCAAGATTATCAAAATTCAATTTGGGTAGTCCTTTCCCATGTTGGTTTTTGTAAATATTTTTCAAATTCTTGTATCCAACATGTCCAAGTCGCCTATGCCATAAACTAGTTAAATCATTATTGGCGACAAAACAAGAAACATTTTGACTAACCAAATCACTTGTACAAATTTTGTAAAGATTGCCTTTTCTATTTGCTTCACAAACAATTTTACCATTTTTAAGTATAAGGCATTTTTCTTTATTGAAAGAAACATCATAATTTGAATCACAAAGTTGGCTAACACTTATCAAATTAAACTTAAGCCCTTCTACTAAAAGAACATTACTAAAAGAGAAAGAAGAGTTACCAATTTCTCCATTTCCAAGAATTCTTCCTTTGCCATTGCCGAACATGACCATACCCTTTTCTTGGAGCTTGATGTTGGTAAAAAGTTCTCTCCTCCCGGTCATATGGCGTGAACATCCCCTGTCCACGAGCCATTTTGAATCTTCCATTGTTGTTATAGCCCATATTACCTACAAAAGAATTACTTTTAGGTACCCTATAATTTTGGGGTCCATGGGGGTTAGTCTTGAGACCTTTGGGTCTCCAAACATGACTAGAGCTATTTCTCAATTTGTAATTATTAGCATAATGTCCAACTTTGCCACAACAAAAACAAGTAGGAGTATTAGAGCTACTAGCACGTACAAAAGTCGGACCTTGGTTATTTTTCTTAAAAACACTTTGAAATGGTTTATAACCAAGTCCCAATTTAAAATGCTCACCTGTTTGTGCATTTAAATTTTTTGTAACTTTATCCGTGCTTATGTTAAAACGATGCATATCATTTTTCAAACATTCAAGATTTTTTGTGAGCAATTCCTTTTCGTTTTCAAGAGTATGAACTTGAGTAAGAGTAATAGCATCAGTTTTATCAAGAGATTCATAAGAAGTAAATAATTTATCCTTTTCAATTTTAAGCTCTTTATGCTCCTTTTTCAAGGTCTTGTATTTAACAATCAAATTTTGAAATTCAATTTGCAATTCATCAAACCACATTGCATTTCATCAACTAAGGAGGAGGTAGAAGAGTTAGAGTGTACCTCATTATTTTCATCATCTATGGCCATAAGACCATGTTCGGTTTCTCCTTCCTCGTCGGTTGTTTCAAGTAATTCATCCCAAGTTTTGACATCGGCGTTTAGAGCCTTCTTTTTTGAAAAATGCTTCTTTTTCTTTTGTTCTTCCTCATCGAGTTTTGGGCAATCGGCAATGAAGTGCCCGGGTTTTCCGCATTTAAAGCAAACATTATCTCTCGGTTTTCTTGCCTTATTTTTATTCACAAATTTTGCAAATTTTCGAACAAGTGCACCCGTCTCCTCCTCCTCATCATCATTATCATAGTATGCATTATTAGAAGAAGAAGCAAGACCTTTAGGAATATTTTGCATACCCGATTGATTGATGGTTGGTTTGGAATTTTCCTCTCCTTGAGATAGACTACATAGACGAGGAGGTTCCCGATGAGCTCGTCAAATTTGAGTGTCTCAAGATTTTGTGCCTCCGTGATAGTCGTCACCTTTTCGGACCATGAGCTGGGAAGAGCATTCAATACTTTAGTCACCTTGTCTTCTTCGGAGATGACTTTACCGAGGGCCACAAGAGGATTGACAATGTTGTCAAGCCTTTCCACCATTTTAGAGATGCTTTCACCATCATACATGTTAATGTTTTCGAAATCTTTAACAAGCATGGTTTTTCTTGCTTGCTTGACCTTCTTTGTCCCTTCATATATAGTCTCCAATTTTTCCCAAACCTCATGTGCCGACCTTATGCCTCTTATGCGATTGTACTCGGTGGCGGTAAGAGAATAATGCAAAATATTTAAGGCCTTACCATTTAGAGAGAAAGCCTTTTTGTCGTTTTCATCGAACTCCTTGAAAGGCTTAGGAGCCGAGGTTCCATCCTCCAATTTCTTGGTTGGTTGATCAACTCCTTCAACAACCACATTCCAAATGTCGAACCCGCACCCTTGTATGAAGCACTCCATACGGTCTTTCCAAAATGCGTAGTTGTTGGCGTCGAATAGTGGTGGCTTTTTGGTGGAGGCGCTGGTGGTGAGATGAGCATCATTCATAGCCATGGATCTTTCCTTTTTACTCGGAACGAGCTAGCCAAAGAGTTTGACTTTTATACCACTTGTTAGTCCAAGTGGCTACGATAATCTAGAGGGGGGTGAATAGATTATCTCGGTCTTTCAGATTTGCCCTCTTTTTTGAATAATCAAGCAAAGATGAAAGCTAAATGCGGGAAATAAACAACACACGTTGATTTAAAGAGCTTCACCCCACCTAGGGACTACGTGCTCTACCACCCCAGTATATCCAGGATGGGTTTCGAAAAACAAAAAGAAATTTTATTAATTACCAAAATTAATACAACACCTTGAGGATTACCACAACCCTCTTACGACACCTTCAAGGAGATTACCACAATCTTCCTTCACCACCTTTGAAGAGTACCACACTCTCCAAACACCTATCACCTATATCACCCAAGTGTATTCTTACCACAAGAATACTCACAAGGATGTCTTGTGTTGAATGATGACCAAAATCAAGATTACAACTCAATAATGAATGATACAATATGAGTTCAAGTGTAATCAAGAATTGAAAGCCAAGACCTCAAATGTGTACAAGTGAAAGTGCTTAGGCTAATACAACAAGATATAAGAAAGTGTTTGCTTGTTTGCTCTTTGCTTGTGTGATGTGTTGTATCTTGTTGCTTGAATGAAGCATCTATTTATAGGAGAGGTCTTGGCTTTGATTTCCAGACATAGGCTCCTCCTTGGGGAGTGATTTGCTGTAAAAGAAACCATTTAAAATCATCAATATTAGTGTTAGAAATCAATCCCACAAATTATAGGGAAAAGTCATTCAAAAATGCAACTGGCGATAGTTCATTGATAAAACAGGGGTTCGACCGGCCACAGAGATAAGATTCAAATTGGTTTTCTGCGATTTTTACACAGGTGACCGGTTGGAGGGGTTCGACCGCCCTTGATCTTGACCATTGGGGTTGATAAAAATCGAAACAAAGAAGACAAGAACTTCGTGAGGGCTCCAGTGTACGGTTGCCCGGGTCGACGACCGCCGACCACCCCGTCGATCGTCGCCTCCGTAATTTTTTCTGCATCCCTTTTTCTGTTTCAAAACTCAATTCAGGTACGGGTTGCCCTATAGGGCGACCGGTCGAGCCTGAAACCAATGTGTTGTCCAATTTTTTATCGGAAATAAACTCCAAGAAATACTCCGAAAAATAGTAAAAACATTTTAAAACGATCGAAAGTATTTAGACAACGTTTAGGGACATTGTTTTGGTTTAAAAACTCATTTGAACAAAATCATCAAAATCATGATAAAAATATTTATCTAACAGCATGTACCCACCCTTCCAAAGCCTAATGCATGGGAAGGAAATGGGTAGTCTTTTTCAGATTTGGGACTGGTATGGGATGGAAAATTACTACTCATTTATATATAGATAGGGTTCGATTTTACCTTATTGAATATCCACTATCCTAACCCTTTCTTAGAAATCCAACAATATGAATTTTCATTTCTTACAAAGATAATATAAAGTTGTTTCCTATTAACTTTATTTTATCCTGTTGAGTTTGATTCTTGGGGAAATTACATGGAATACGCTGCTTTTGGTCCCCATACCACACAATACGCTCATATTACTTTTGTACCTAATTTTTTACTTTTTACCTATTTTTTTAAGCTCCTGCATATTGTTTTTGATTATTTTTATTTTTTTCGTTTTTTTTTTTTTGTTCTTGCATTGTTTTACATGTTATATAAGTTGTTTCGATATTGTTTAAATTTGTTTCATTGTTGTTTCCATGTTGTTTCTTTTTTGTTTCGATGTTTCAAAACAACTTTAACCTATTTTTTATGCTATGTTTTATTCATATATTATTTTGTACATTGTTTCTATTGTTTCGGTGTTATTCTATAATATTTTTAATGTTGTTCTAATAAATGTTTTTGTTGTTTTCATGTAGTGTTCAATGTGTAAATACAATTTTTACATATTTTAAGTTTTTTTTATTCATGTGGTGTTTTAAATATTTTTTACGTTGTTTCTGGGTTGTTTCCGTATCCTTTTTAATGTTGTTCCGATGTTTCTTTATTGTTTCCATGAAGTTTTTGATGTTTAAATCAATTTTTACCTATTTTAAACTTTTTTTGCTCATATGGTGTTTCAATGTTGTTTCTGGTTTGTTTTCTATATTGTTTCTTGGTTGTTGAAACATGTTAGAAACAATGTTGAAACAAAGCGTAAAAATGTCCAGGATTTTTTGCTAGAGCGTATTGTTGTGTAAAAAAAAAAGAGCGGGAGCATAAATTTAGGTAAAATTGTACCGGGAAGCGTAAAGGCTGACATTGACTTAAAAAATATGGGTATTTCTGTCAATTGCCCTTTATTCTTATTTGATGATTTAGTTATATGGATTAAATGATGTATTAAAATTAATTCTACAGTTTTAAGGAAATTATTTGCGGCATTTGTATTGATGTGCGCCTTTTGATTTATTTGATAAAAGGTGATAGTCTATAGCTACTTGCAAAATTGAACTTGGTTAATTATTATAAGTATTAAAAATTTAACATATTAGACATTTTTTATATAAAAACTGATTTTTTATAAGGTACACATTTAAATAGTAATTTATATATTTATATAATTATAAGTTTCTATATTTAATAAACGAGTTTTTTTGGGCAGATACGAGTAGTATATAGGTATCATCAAATAGACTTTGGGTCGGTACGAGTAATATAGGTAATTTTATAATCGGGTTTGAGATGAGTATGTTTACTATTGATATTATAGGATTTCAGTATATACATGGTTATGATCAAATGTGGCAGGGGGCTTACCGTGTGGCAATGTGGATTGATTCAATCCATCCACACCTTTTATTCAATGGTCCAGATTGGTATTAAAAATAACTGATTTATCAATTAATTAATAGGTGGAAAGGGCATAATAGTAACTAGCAAAATGCCATAAATCACGTCCCTACAATCAAGGGATTGATTAATATCACGTTTCCATAACTGAATTGTGCATCATTTTAATAGTTAACTGTACACTATTTAATAACTAACTGTACACCATTTTATATCTAACAGTGCATAATTGTATAACTAATTGTACACCATTCAATTCCAAATTTTTTTATGGGATTGATTTTATGATTGTTCCCGCTTTTCATTCAATTGTGGTTTACTCACAATGATGTACAATAGTTATTCAATGATGCACAGTTCAGCTATTAAAATGGCGCATAATTCAATCATGGAAACATGATCTTTAACACATCCATGATTATAGGGCATCATTATGGGAAGGTGGTTATACTATTTTGTCTTTATATAATTAGCTATACAATGTACAATTAGTTATACAATGATGCACTGTTAGAAATAGAATGGTGCACAATTACGTTATTAAATGGGAAGATGGTTACACCATTTTGTCTTTATAGTTCCTTTAGATGATGTCTAATTAGTTATACAATAATGCAATCGTTAGATATAAAATGGTGTGCGATTATTAAATGGTGTACATTCAATATTAAAAAATAGAGCACAATTTTATGAAAACATGATATTAATCAATCCCTTGATTGTAGGGCGTGATTTATGGCATTTTGCTAGTTACTATTATGCCATTTCCACCTATTAATTAATTGATAAATCAATTATTTTCAATAGCGATGCTGACCATTGAATAAAAGGTGTGGATGGATGGGATCAATCCACACCGCCACACCTGCAAGAGGTCGCCACACGAGATCCCATCGATATATATATATATATATATATATATATAAGATGACAATGGGTGGCCTGGTAGGGTACCTACTCATTTAATGGTATATATATATATTCGATATCGTGATAAGGTACCTACTCATTTAGTTATATATATGTATATATAGGGAGGAGATCCTGTGAGACCACCCTCCTAGGTGAGACCGTGGGAACAGATCTACACCATGAAAAATAAAAAATCGATGGCCAAGATTAAACAAATATATACAGCTATTGGAAGGAAAATATACACTTGTAGGGGTAAAATAGGGATTGATGAAAAACAAACCATAATCGTCTTCTACATATTAGGGACGTCATTTCTTATTGATCACGTCCCCCCAATCACGCGATCCACCCTTCTTCTCTCCCTTCTTCACAACAACACTCTGCATCGCCAAACAAAATTGTACTACTCCATTCGTTTCTGCAATTCTTCCATTGGATCAAGCTTGACAAAAAACATAAAAGCGTCGGGTATCATACAATTGGCGAAGAGTTATCATCTATCGGAAGCAATCAACAATCAGTGAACAACATTTAACTAAGTATACAATTTCATTGTATTAACTATACATTAAAATATTACTAAGTACACAGAAATATTTAACTAGGTATACAATTACACTAAACTAACTATATATTAAAACATTACTAAGTGTACAGAAACAATTGACTAAGTATACAATTACACTGAACTAAGTATACAATTCCACTGAACTACTTATATAACTAAGTATACAATTCCACTAAACCAAGATACAATTCTGCTGAACTAAATATACATTAAAAGATAACTAAGTATACAATGGTATTTAACTAAGTATGCAATTCATCTGAACTAAGTATACAAATCCACTAAACTACTTATATAACTAAGTATACAATTCCACTGAACTAAATATAAAATAAAACATAACTAGGTCTACCACAACATTTTACTAAGTATGCAATTCCACTGAAATATTCAGTGTTTTTGAAATGAAATAACTGAACAACACAATTGAAGTTGATGGGTTCTTCTCCCTAAATCTTGGCCAACTGAAAAGGTAAGATTTTATTTGCCTTTAAAACTAATAACACGATTGAAGTTGAAGGGTTTTCTCTCCCTAAATCTCGGCCCACTAAAAAGGTAAGATTTTATGTTGCCTTTAAAACTAAATATTAAATGATATAAACACCCCCACTTAAAAATCTGATGACATATAAAAATACACATATACCCTTACTAGCCTAAAATAACTGGAATTATCTACACCATCCAAAATTTTAAATCAACAGTCCATAAGTGTTCCTATGGACTTACCTAAAGGGTTTGATCACATTTGAACCAATCCACATATATATATATATATATATATATATATATATATATATATAGAGAGAGAGAGAGAGATAAGAGGTCTCATTTCTGATGGTCTAACGAATCTAATTTAGACGGATCCAGTCTAGCCCGACCCAATAACCAAACCTCCAAGACCCGGTACAATTAAATAAAAGAAGACAAAACTCAATTAAAAAAACGCACGCAGAAATGCTCAAAAAAAATCTCGCTCGTGCCCTAACGCACCACAACCTCTCTCTGCGACCATAGCCGTGAGACACCGCCACTGGCAGACAACCTCCATTGTCGAAAACCATCTACTGGAATAGATTCAACTATGCTCAGCGAGTGGAAAGCAGTGACGCCAGCCCTTCTTGCGAACTGGTGTTTCTTCATGTGTGTGTGTTTTTTCGTGTTCGTTACCAGTAACAAGAAAATATTTGCTGGTTGTTGTTTGCATTTGTAGAAGCTTAATGCGAGAAAACAGATTATGTATTACACCTCTCTCTTTTCTAAATTCCTTTTCTTTTTCTTTTCCTTCTCTTATTGTTGGCTTGGGTGATTGATGTTTTTGCCTTGGAGTACAATGAGTTGTTGGTGGAAGTACTCTGAATGGAAGAAGAATGAAGAGAAGTAAAAGCACAAGCTAGAATTTTAACTTTTTGTTGTGTTTTGAGGATGTGAATGTGAGATGGTGAGTCAAAATTGTATTAGGGACTTGTTTGTATATTAATAATACTTTTCACTTAAATGTGTAGTACTTTTCTCAGAATTAAGTAATATTTTTCAAATTTCAATGTGTAATATATTTTCATTTAAATATGCAATAATTTTAACTGAAAAACGTAATACTTTTTATTTCAACATGTAATACTTTTCAATTCAACATTTAATTTTTTCTAGGGAACTACTAAAAGCTATTCATATGAAAAACTAATATTTTTCAGGGGGGCTACTAATGTTTTTTAAGGGAGAAACTAATACTTTTCAGGGAAATTATAAAATATCTTTGAGGGAAATTACAAAATACTTTTAATTAGAAAGTCTAATACTTTTCTAGGGAACTACTAATATACTTTAGGAAGATTACTTATACTTTTGAGGGAAAAAGTAATATTTTTCATGAGGACTACTAAAGATATTTTTAAGGGGATTACTAATACTTTTCATAAATACTGCTAATACTTTTTAGAGGAAAAACTAACACTTTTAAGGGCCCTAGTGATACTACGTCGCTGTCTAATATTACGTCAGTGTCTAATACTTTTCAAGGGAACAACTAATACATTTTAACTGGATTACTAATACTTTTAAAGGAAAAAAATCAATACTTTTAATGAGCACTACTAAAAATATTGTTCAAATTATGATTACTAATACTTTTCAGAGGTATTACTAATACTTTTAGTGAAAAAACTTTAGGCGGCCATAGTGATAATATTGTCACTGCCTAATGAAAGCAAACAAGACTTTGTTGAATCAGCCGAGTGACGTCACTATGGTTAATCTTCACTGAATAGTGTAGGACTATTAGATCATCATTAGTAATGATTAGTTGGTTACAAAGGGATAGCTTAGATGATGACACTTGTATGGCTTGGATTGCTTTTGTGTACTATAAGTACCTGCCGGTACTATTACATTGAAATCATCCAATGAAATATACATTTTGCACCAGTAAATGTTCTTAGTATTTGCTCTGTCATTGTAATAGTAATCATCCAATGAAATATACATTTTGCACCAGTAAATGTTCTTAGTATTTGCTCTGTCATTTCTTGTACCTCTGATGCATTCATTCCTTTAACCATGGAATGCAATGTGATTTTCTAACATGGTATCATAGCAGGTACTCTGATCCATTTTTACAGCTTTCCATTTTTATTTTCTTTTCTCTTCATGGCTACTACTCCTGGTATGAATCTGGGTACAACTAATGAACCTATTATTCAACCACAGAGCCAACTTGTCACTGTGAAGGTCACTAAGAGCAACTACCTAGTATGGAAGCAGCAAATCTGGACTGCTATTTGAGGTTATGGCTTGGAAGGATACCTCACTGGTTAATGCCCTATGCCAGATGAGTTTACACCAAGTGCCTCTGCTACAGAAGCTCCAAAAACTAATCCCTCCTATCTACAATGGAATAGGCAAGATCAACTATTAGCCTCATGGCTATTGTCTTCCTTATATGAAAGTATTTTAATCACCACAGTTGGTTTAAATACTTCCAAAAAAATCTGGGATTGCTTGAAAACCACTTTTGCAAATCAAAATCAAGCGAAGGTCATGCAGTATAGGCTGCATTTGCAGACTCTTAAGAAGGAAAATTTACATATGAAGGATTATTTGAACAAGATCAAAGGTTGATGTGATCTATTGGGATCTGCTGGTGAACCAGTCAGTCAAAAAGATCAAGTTATGTATGTGTTGAGTGGGCTGGGACCTGAGTATAACTCAGTTATGGTTTCAGCTATATCCAGACTTGAACCTTGGAGTTTGAGTGAACACCATGCTCTATTGCTTAGTTTTGTAAAAAAAAAATTGGAGACCTTTGAAAATAGAAGTGTCATTGAGGATGGATCTTTCTCTGTAAATTTTACACAAAACACTGGAAGTATGAGAGGAGGAGGAAACCATGCTCCAAGAGGAAGAGGCTATTATCACAACAACAATGGAAGCAATAGCAGGGATTCAGGTTTTAATGGAAACAATAGAGGAAGAGGCAGGTTTTGTGGTGCTAGAGGAAGAGGAGGCAGATTTAGAGAAAATAGACCAAGGTGCAAAATCTGTCACTATAACAACCACACTTCAGAAAGGTGTTTCTATAGGGCTTATTTAAATTTCACAACTAACTCTGGACCTAATTCTGGCACACATCAGTAACAACAAAATTACCAGCAGAGTACTTTTGACCACTCAAATGTTAATGTTGCAAGTATTATCACTGAAGATGCTTCTCAGGATTTGAATTGGTACCCTGACTCAGGTGCCACTAATCATGTGACCTATGATATGGGAAATCTCAATATTGCCAGTGACTATCACGGAACTGGGAATGTCCAAGTTGGAAATGGACAAAGTTTGAACATTGCTCATTTTGGTAATTCTATAGTTGTACCATCTGATTCTGACCCTCATTCTAAACATTATTTTCTTCTTAAAAATCTATTGCATGTTCTTCATATAACAAAAAATTTCATTAGTGTTAGTCAATTTGCTCAAGACAATAATGTTTTCTTTGAATTTCACCCATCTTTTTGTCTTGTGAAGGATCAATGCACAGGGAATGTTCTTCTTCAAGGAGCTCTTAGAAATGGTCTCTATAGTTTTTCACTCTCCAGTTCCAAGTCCTCTGCCAGTTCCAAGTCCTATACTTTACAGCCTCCCTTCAGTCCAACTAATAAGCACAATCCTGGTCCTATATCCATCAAATCTGTAGTAGTTGGAGATAGTTTAAGTTTGGATGTTTGGCATTCTAGACTTGGGCACCCTTCACTTAATATTGTTAAAAGGACCATTCACAGTTGTAATATTCCCTATTTTGATAATGATAATCAGTCTTTATGTTCTTCATGTATTTTATCTAAATATCACAACTTACCTTTTTCCAATTCCAATTCACATAATTACAAACCTTTTGATCTTATTCATAGTGACTTATGGGGACCTTCTCCCCTAAAGTTAGCTTCAGGATACTCTCATTATGTGAGTTTTATTGATGATGTTGCTAGATACACTTGGCTTTATCTCCTAAAAGCTAAATCAGATATTTTCACAGCTTTTGTACATTTTAAATTTTTCATTGAGAATCAGTATCACAAAACTATTAAGATATTGCAGTGTGATGGGGGAGGTGAATTCAAATCACTATCTAATTATCATGCTTCCCATGGCATACTACATCGCTTCTCTTGCCCTTACACTCCACAAAAAAATGGGCTTGTTGAAAGAAAACACAGAAATATTGTTGAAGTTGGTCTAGCCTTGATGGCTCACAACAATATGCCTAAAAATTTCTGGGATGCAGCTTTCACTAGTGTTGCCTATTTGATCAACAGAACCCCTTCTAAACCCTTCTTTTTCAAACACCTTTTGAAGCCCTAACTGGTCATATATCCTTCACCTTAGAGTCTTTGGTTGCCTTTTTTATCCTTACCTAAGGCCATATAACAAACACAAACTTGAGTACATGAGTCAATCTTCAGTTTTTCTTGGTTACAGTTGTTAGCACAAAGGATATAAGGTTCTCCTGCCTAATAACAAGGTTATTATTACCAGACACCTTGTTTTTTATGATTCCAAATTCCCTTTTCATACTGAAGCAAACAAAGGGATCAAACTCATGATCTTGCTGACTTATATACCACCACCACTTCCCAAATACCTCTTGTTCAGTCCTCTTTTCCCAATGATCCTGATGGTAATGATTATTCTTCTGATAATGATAGCACCCCTGTGGTTTCTCCTCATCTTCACACCCCTGTGGTTTCTTCTAGTTCTCACACTTCTCATTCTTCCACTAATTATGCATCTCCTATTTCTCTAGAAGAAAGTGGTCAATTATATGTACATTTACCAATACAAGCTAATGATCTAACTGGTTCTATTTCTACTAATGTGCCTTTTCAGTCTGTTCCCGGTGATGTTGCAGGTAATATAGGTTCTCATCATATGATCACTCATTCTAAGGTTGGTGTATATAAGCCCAAAATCTTCATATCTCAGTTACTTAAAGAGCCACAGTCCATCCAAGATGCCTTATCCACACCAGAATGGAAACATGCTATGACACAAGAGTATGAAGCTCTTATCAAGAATCAAACCTGGACTCTGTGTTCTTTGCCTAGCAACAAACAAGTTATTGGTTGTAGATGGGTTTTTAAGACTAAAAGGAATGATGATGGGAGTCTTGCTAAATACAAAGCTAGATTGGTTTCCAAGGGATACACTCAGTCATTGGGATTTGATTATACTGAAACCTTCAGTCCAGTGGTTAAACCAGCTACTATTCGCATTGTGTTGATTATTGCTCTGTCCCAAGCTTGGCACATTAGACAGCTAGATGTTGCTAATGCCTTTTTAAATGGAGAGCTAGATACATAACTGTATATGGAACAGCCTCCTGGCTTCACTTAAAGTGATTCAGCCTCTCTTGTTTGTAAGTTGAAGAAATCCCTTTATGGCCTTAAACAGGCATCCAGGGCATGGACAAGCAAATTTGTCAGTGTTCTCCTTCAGTTGGGCTTCTGTGCTGCAAAGTCTGACAATTCCTTATATTACACACACAATAAGGGATCCTTGCATACTGATTCTAGCCTATGTGGATGATATTGTGATTACAGGGAACAAAGAAAAGGAAATTCAGGTTGTGATAGATGAGATGCATAAGTTCTTTTCTCTCAAAGACTTGGGGCAGTTGAATCACACACAAGCCAGGCGGTCTATTTCTCAGTCAAAAGAAGTATATGGAGGATTTGTTAGTAAAAGCTGGGATGAAAGATGCTAAGGGTCTTGCTACACCTATGGTTAGCTCTCCTTTTCTATCAAAATTTGATGGCAATCCCATTCCTGATGGCAAGTTTTACCGGAGCATTGTTGGTGGCTGACAATATGCTACACTTACAAGACCTGAGATTAGTTTTAGTATTAACCGTGTGAGCCAATTCATGCAAAATCCATTAGACAAGTATTGGAAGGCTGTAAAAACGATCTTAATGTATTTAGCTGGGACCTTAGACTATGGTTTGAACTTCACAACATCATCCTCTCTTCATCTTCAAGCATTTGTTGATGTTGATTGGGCTTCAGATCTTGATGACAGAAGAAATACCTCAGGTTTTTGTGTATTCTTGGGAAACAATCTAATTTCATGGAGTTCCAAAAAACAACCAACAATCTCAAGATCTACTACTCTGGAATATAATATAGAGCCTTGGTTACTTGTGATATCCTATGGATTCAATCCTTACTCAGTGAACTAAAGTTTTCTCTAGAAAGAAATCAGTTGTTTGGATGGATAATCTAGGGGCTATTTCTGTAGCAGGCAATCCAGTACATCATGCCAGAACTAAGCATTTGGAAATTGATTAGCACTTCATCAGGGAAAAAGTAGCTGATAATTTGATTGGTGTTCAGTATGTTCCATCCTTGGATCAAATTGGTGATATTTTCACCAAACCTCTCACAAGCCAATTCTTCACTCGGCTTCGAAATAAATTGAAGGTTTTTCCTCAAACCTCCTTCGAATTGAGGGGGAATGAAAACAAATAAGACTCTGCTGAATCAGCTGAGTTTCGTCACTATGGTTGCAAAGATTCCATCTTCACTGAATAATATAAGATTATTAGCTCATCATTAGTAATGATTAGTTGGTTACAAGAGGATAGCTTAGATGATGACACTTGTATGGCTTGGATTGCTTTTGTGTACTATAAACCAACACAGTTTTTTACATTGATATCATCCATGATATATACATTTTGCACGCAAGAAATGTTCTTAGTATTTGCTCTGTCATTTCTTGTACCCCTGCTGCATTCATTCCTTTAACCATGGAATGCAATGTGATTTTATCACACCTAATATTACAAAAATGCCACATGTCCAGATATCACGAGCTAAATTGGATCAAATCTTTAAAAGCTCCCAATGTTAGTCCCATACCTACAAAGTTTTTCATCATATATATATATATATATATATATATATATATATGTGAATAGGATCAAATGAGTCTAGGGTTCCCCGTAAGAATGTAGGCACAATTGACCGTCTATTATTTAGATGGTTAAGATTTTTCCTCCTTTTTTTTTGGGCATTTTTTTGACACAAATGTAGAGGTATTAGAGTAATTTTACATATAATTAGATTTAAGCAAATATTTGTGTTAGGTAATATTCCTAATTTTTAGGAATAAACATATCTAATTATCTATCCATATCTTTTCCCTAAAATCATTCCCCACACGCTCATTGCCGAGAACACCTCTTTTCACCCATCATAAGAACCCGTCTCAACAGCACGCTTTCTTCTTTTTTCTCAACATAATGAGTCCTTTCTTCTTCCCGAAGATCATCTTCTCTTCATATGACAATCCTTGCAAATTTTTGAGAGGTATGTGTTTTGTTTTCTTTAGTTTGTTTTCAATTTTAACCTAGAGTTTTTGTAAATTTTGTTTTAATTTGTTTTTGAGATTGTGAGTTGTCTTGTAATGAATGTCCGCCTCATCTAATTAAATTTGAAATATCCATTCTATGACTTGACAAAGTTTGATTAATTAGAATCAATTTTAGAATTTACCACATTTATAAGATTATCTCACCATTAACAAGAGGATTTAGTGGGTTTTTTGTCAAAAATGAATTTCTTGTTTTTCATAAGTTATATATTTATTTGTGGAAGATGATGAAAATTACAAAAAAGTATTTGCCCAAATTGTTTTTATTGTACCGGGTCAAAGAAGTTGTTTAATCATGTTGAAAATATATTTATTTGTAAGATGATGCCAAAATTACAAAAATGCCAAATTGTTTTTGCGGGTTGCCGATATTCTCTCACCACCGAACTAAATTGGATCCGGGTCAATGAAATTGGGATTGCTTTTTTTATAGATAATTCATGCTTTTATAGCACATTGTTTTTATTTCATGGTACATAGTTCAAATGGTTGCTTATTTGGAATAGTATTTCTTGTGGACTAATCATGTCCATAAATCTGTTATTTTTATGCTCCCTGAGATTTACCCAATTTTACTAAATATTTTTTTATTTATTTTTTTATGCATATTTGGTTAGTAATTGTGTAATTACACCAAATAAAAATATTTTTCTTTCATGGTTCTTATATTTTGATATAGCAACATATATTTTGATGTTTGTATGTTCTTAATTGTTTTTTGCTTTCATGGTTCTTAGTAGATTTTGGATTTTATCATAATATAATTTTTTTGGCATGATCTTGATGTTTTGATGTTATTAGGGATTGCTTTCTTATTTTTTTATCATATGTACATTTTATTGCTTTCAATGTATTTGATGATCGAATCGGTGTTTTTTATATGTTTATTTATTTTTGGATATATGAAGTTGTTTGGAGGATATTTATTCCTTGTTGTGTCCAAAATATGAAAGGGTTGCTTATATGAAGTTTGGATTGTCTTCAGCAATGTAATTATGCTATGATGGCCCTCCTCCCTTTTTCTCTTTCATGGTATATTTTGATGTTTTGGAGATTTTTAATTATTTTTAATTTTCTTATGTTTTTAAAATCGTTAATTGGAATGGCGAAAGTTAGCGGAAAATGAAGATTGTGTCCAAAGATATTTTGAGGAACAAAGGGGGATTATATTGTGATGTTGGTAGGAGGAAAAGTCTTTTTATTATATACAAATATCGATCCTTTAACAATATTTGATATGTTTTGATTGCTTCCTATATTAATAAATTTATGCTTTTATAGTTAATTTTTTTTTATGTTTCATGTTGTTGTATATGTTTTGTTTTTTTTGGAATAGTTATTGTTGTTCAATAGTGTTTTTTTATGCTTTTATAAGCCAAAGAAGCAAAATTAATATGATTAAAAATGTTAAACATACAAAAATAGTAGTTAAGTATAAAAATATTGATGAATAAAATTAGTTAGCAATTAAAAATTATCAATAAAACAAAAAATCAATACTAACAAAGCAAAAATCATTACTATTGTTTGAATTTTAAAGTTGCAATGAATTAAAGCAAAGATATAAAGCAAAAAAACAATGTTAAGTGTACATCAAAATCATTACTAAATTTTGGATGAAGAATGAATGAATTTCTCTCTGAGAGAAATCACAAATCTTTTCCATATCCAAACTTATAATTCTTCTTTTTATAAATAAATTCAGCGTTTTTTGTTTTACTTTTATTACCTTAATGAATAATGCTAAACATACAAAAAAATATTACTATGGTTGCAAAAACCAAATACTAAGAAAGTGTACAAAATCATTACTCCATGAATGGCTAGAGGTGATTTTCTCTCTCACAAATCTTTCCATATCCAAAATTGTAACCATCCATAAATAAAATCAACATTTTTAGATGGTTTAATTTGACTATTATTATTTTGAATTAATAAATATTTAATGGGAAAAATATAAATATTGATTTAATATCGCCATAGATTGAAAGAATCCAATGGATTGAGATGTGTCCACATTGTCTCACTAAGATCCCGGACTCATTTAAACTCCCCTATATATATATAACATCCATATTATGATAAATGGGACACCCGTACTTATTTCACATATAAAACTTGTCTACTCTTAATGCATGCTTTACTTAATATCATGAAGGAAGCTTCATCCCACTTTCATCGAGATGTGACTTACGAAGTCACCAACGCACCCACCAACAACGCAACCTACGGTTCAAATTCGTCTACCTTATATAATATTATATATGTACACAATATACACGTATATATATATCATAACATATAGAATTAAACATAAATTTGGTAATCTACTCATCCGCTTATGAAGAAAATGTGTGAAAGTCGATTGATCAACAAACTTTTAGAGTGTCGGATAGTGATCGAGAAGTTAAAACTCTCAAGCCAATGTTAGAGGTCCAGGGTTCGATTATCAGATCTCGTTACTGCCTCATCTTCCAGCATATGTACTACTAGAAAAAAGACAAGCAAACAAATTAACTCCTAACTCAAAAATTTCTCTCAAATTCAATCTCATTACGTCTAGTGTAACCTCATTTAAGAATTTCCCTTGGTGTTACAGTATTGATAACTACACGTCCAAAGTGTTTTAAGAGAAAAAATCACATGAAAAACGATCAATCATTTAAGAGAGTGAAAATTTATAGCAAATAACCTTATTAAGAAGTTTATTACAAACAATAAAGCAAATCGCATACATGATTTTCTTATATAATAACGAAAAGGCCTCAAATTCATAATTTTCTTTTATGGGTTATTGGAATTTATTGGCCCACAAATATGGGCCACAAGTGTGTCAGTCATCTTTTATGGGCCTTTGCATTTATGAAGAAAACACCAACTATTTTTCTAATAAAAATCTAATTAACTTTTAGTTGTTCCATAATAATATTGTGGAAATTAAAAAAACAATACTCATATTTTGAAACAAAATACATTGTTACGCTTATTCGACTTAGTGTGCGCTTTATTTGACTTATGTACAATTCGGGCCGGGTGATTTTATTTTTCCTTCTTTCCGCCTTTACCATTTGATCTCTCTGTAGCAGTGCTGAAACATATAAGAAATAATTATGAAAAAATCTTAAAACAATTCATGTGTTATCTTACTAATTGAATTATTTTGACAATTGAAATATTTGGATTTTTCAAATTGAAGTCTTTCTCAATCTTTAATGATGGCAAAATATTCTCCCAGTTGGTATTTAATTTATATTGTTTCTTCTTGTTTGTTGATTTGTATTTGATGTTCCAAAATCACCTTTAAATTATTGAAAGTGCAGAGGTGGAACCATGATTCAAAACATATTATATAATTGCATCAATAAGACATCGATACTCATCATTAAGCATCCGAAAGTATACGTAATTACAATCTTAACATATTAAAATTTAAAAGGTCTCTCTTGCATATCACGAAAATCATCTGTAAGTTAATCCATACTAATTTTTTATGCAATTTTCTTTTCAATATATACTAGCAAACAATCTAAAAGAAATGCATCTTCCATCTTTGTTTTGAAGTGTTGTCTTGACTATATTCATAGAAAAAAATTGCTCTCTTATATCAGTAGACATTGAGAGAGTGAGAATAAGATTTATCACTCTAACCACACGAGGATAGATTTCTGATTTCCTATTTACCACCAACCATTGGCATAAATCAGAAATATGTCAATGTTCCAAAATTAGGAAGTTGCCGCAGATGATCGAAATGCTCAAAAGGCATTCTTAACTATACATCTCATGTTCTGCAAAGTCTTTTGGGTATAACTTTTTTTATCAATCAACTTAAAAATGTCATCAATCCTGAATGATATGAGCATTTCTCTTAGATCTAGTGTCGAGCTAAGTAAAATCAATTCCAATGTGTTATCATTCAATTTATTCAATTCTTGCAATTGAGAGTCTATCATTGCATTGAAAATGTCAACTCTATAAAGATGTCTGGCTGTAATTTCATCTTGTTGATGGGGTGCCCTTCCTCTTCTTTCAAAATTTTGAGCATCAAGATCTAACACAAGTATATTAATTGTTTCAAAAAATGATTTCACATTCGCAATTGATTCATCCAATCCATCATCTCTCAAATTTCGAATGAGTAATTTCGTAGATGGTACAAGATGCATTACATTCAAAAAGTCTTGAGATTGAAGTTGCAAATCTTGACAAAGCATATTTAGAAATCTCCAGATTTGTCTCATAAGATCAAAAATGAAAACAAATCCAAATGAAGTTAGCATTTCATAAGAGCGACATCTCCACGTTGACCAAATGTAGTTCCATCCTCAATAATATTCAACAAAACTCCACATGTTGCACTAAACATCTTTATAAAGTTGTATATAGAATTCAAATGAGAACTCCAACGAGTATCACATGCCCGTTGTAAAGAACCAATTAGATTAAATCCTTGTCCATTTTCAAGCTCATTAATGCTAAGTAAATGAGCAATATTCAAGGCATAGACACCTTTTAATTGGTCACTACGCTTACATGAGTCACCACCAATATTGATAATGGAATTCAACTTGGTAAAAAAACTAATGGGCATGGATAACTTTCTCTGATGCGTCAACTAGTGTCAATTGCAAGCGATGTGCAAAACAATGAATATAATAAGTATCAGGACATCCATCCAAAATTAAAGCTTGCAATCCATTACATTCCCCACGCATATTACTTGCACCATCATAACTTTGTCCTAAAATAATTTAAACATCAAGGGCATGACGTGATAGAACAGAACAAATACCTTCTTTTAATGTTAGTTCAATAGTGTCTTTAACATGAACAATTCCCAAAAAAATACTCTTGTACATAGTTTTTTCTTGTCAACAAGTCTCAATACAATTGATGTTTGCTTCCTTTTAGGTTCATCTCGAGCTCCATCTATAATGACACAAATTTTTGTTTTCCCTATTTCTTATCGAATGACATTAAATTCTTGAATTTAGTTACCAAAACTTGCAAAATTTATTTTTGTATTTTTGGTGAAGGATGTGATGCATTTCTTGGAGCTTTATACAAAACCTCTGACAGTTTGTCGTTATAAGAGGCTATGAAACTCAATAATTCCAAATAATTCCCACGATTGGTTGAGTTACAGAATCATGATGACCTCTAAAAACTAAAAGGGTATTCTTGAAATGAAAACCATCTAGTTACCTCGATTGAAGCTTTTAAGCGGAGTCTATTTTCAACAACTTCTTGAGATATGAACTTCTGACTTCTCAAAACTTTGTAAAATATGTGATTTTTATTTCATGAGATCGACACATATTTTCTCGGCATTTCATAATGTGAAGTGAGATCTTTCCCAATATGTTCCAAAAATGAATAATTTTTCCCATCCCTTACTTTTTTCCATGATCGAAATCTAGTAGTAGTAGAAGCATCCAACTATCTAGGTCCATCTTGAGTATACAATTGATAGCATGGTAGATAGACTCACACATCTGCACTAGAAGAATATTCTAACCAATATGGGAAAAGCTTGAACCATGATGCTTGAAAACACGAGGATATTTTTTCCCGGATCTTGGATACTTTGAAAGTATATCTTTTGGTATGGAAGTCACACTCCAATCTATTTGCTCTTTTGCTTTTGTGAGAAAATTCGCTCAACTCCATAATATTATATTTTTGACACGATCGGTTGAAGGGGAATATCCAAATCCATGTCTTATTATTTTTAATCACTACAAGAAAAATGCTCAACAACAACACCCCAAAGATAACGGATTTTAGCTAAATCGTTGTCCTTACAAGCATTCACAATGGATTTTAGCTAAACCGTTGTGGATGAGCGGATGTTTTGTTAACGACAACAGTTCACTCAAGCCTAAGACAATACATTCTTGAAGCGTTGTCGATTAGCGATCTTTTTTTTTTTTAAAACGCGTTTCTTGGGTCTTTGATAGTGTGTTTGTAATCCGTTGTCGATTAGTTCCTAATCTTTTTCAAAATACAACATTTATTCATCTTTTTCGTCAACGGTTGGTTATACCGTTGTAATTAGGGTCATTTTTTTCCTTAAAGACAACAATTTTAACAACATTATAAACCTAGAGTCGATAGGCATTTTTCATGTCCTCAATGGTAACTAGCACTTTTAGTTAGTTTATCAATTTTATTTTAGCAACTTTAGCAAATTTCTAAAAGTGCTAAGAGTTAATTTTTATTTTGTTATCAATTTTTTATGTCATAGTATAAGTATAACTTTTAGTTAACTTATCAATTTTATTTTAGCAACTCTATCAATTTTATTTTATTTTATCAATTTTATCAAATTTTAATTTTAATTCATTTGAAAAAAATAATAATCTATACTTAGAAAAATAAATCATATCATTCCTCTTCCAAGTGATAAATGATTGTCTTTCGATCTATGGCAATTTATCGATAGCAAAAAAAAGTGAAAAAGTTCTTATATAGGAGAAGGATATAGCAAGGAAGATGCTCAAAAAGGTTTTATAGATGCCCTTCGTAAAATGGGCACACTCTCATGGTCTTAAATTCAAGGAATTCCTTTTCGTGTTACTACTGCTTTAATCGAACAACATAACAACCCGGCTCAAGAACTCATGAACGAGCTTCCGTTAGCAGGCTTTTCTTTTCATGATTACCATTCCATTCCAGTATTCAATATATGTCTCCCTATTCGAACGCTGGTCTGACTCTTGAAAAGGGATAAAAGCATGAGGTTCCCCATCTAGGAGGTAATTTGGTCATGTGGATCCCCCGCTTTGGTCTCAATTAGTGCAGTTTACTCTCTTTCTATCCCTTTTAGAAAGACTTGCCCCCGTCCTTGTCAGCTCATCTGTAAGGGTCGAGCAGTCTTATTTTCTGTCTGGTGGTAATGCAAATCTCTTTATGCTTTATGCTAGCCAACTAGTCCTTGTTTCCCACCCAAGCCAGTACATCCTCTACATCACAGGAATATCTCTTTTCCTTTGGCGGTACTACATTCCCTTTCTATCTCCCTAAAAACATGGGGGTCAAGCTTCAAATAAGAAAATCAATTATATGCGAAATAATAAGTACCAAAATTCATTGGAAAAGAAAAAAAAATGTCCGTAAACATTTATTAGACTGTTCTCATCAATGCCAGTAAATGGCCCAGGGTCTGCTCCTCGAATGGATGTTTGATGACTATAAAATATACGTGCATTTGAGGGCTTAAAATGATATATATTTGATGCATTTGCACGCATATTCGATTTGTTTTACTTGGTTTCACTTGTTGGGCATGATATTTGCGTAATCTTGTGAATTTTGCAAAAATGGAGCTAAATTGGATAAAAGATGGTAGCATGTTTCAATGATACGTAAAAATACAAGGTACGAGCAAAAATATGAAGGAAAGAAGCATGGGCGGTCAAAGAAAAGGGAATTTTCTTCAAAAACGCAAAGCGCTAAACGCTTTCAAAGACTAGCGGGGTTTAGTATTTTGGCTATAACTCCCTCTACAAAATTGCTATTGAGGTGATTCAAGTGGCTACGAAAGCTAAGATATAGAAAAACAACTCTTATGAAGACCCCATAAGCAAATTCGAATTTTGGGTGACGCTTACGGCCCGTGCGTCGGCCCACGACCTGGTCGTGCGTCATTTCGAGTCAAGCGATCCTACGGCCGATGCACGACCTGGTCGTGCGTGAAGCACACACGGCCGTGTGTGTGTAAGGGGAAAGTCAGGTTTTGACAATTTTTAACTTAGGTTTTGACCCAATGGGAGTATAAACGAGATGGGGTGGCCCCAAACAAAGGGAGACCGACTTTTGCCCTAGAACACGAGAGAAAGAGCAACCTTCTATCGAAGGATTGGAGAGATTGATCGAGGTCACAACCACACGCTTGAGGATTGAAGATAGATCGAGAGATCATCAACATTCCTGAGTTTACTCATTCCATCGTATCAATTACTTTTAATTAGTTAGATATGAACTTGAATAATTTGTCTATGGATTATTTATTTTCAATGTCTGGCTAAACATCTTGTGATTCCCGGGTTTAGGATTAGGTTAATGGATACTTTTATTGGATGATTAATTGCAATTGAAGTTATTATTTTCCAACCATATTCGAGTACTTTGTTTTAATTCTTGTTTTATCAAAACGTGTTTGGTTTAACTTGCTTTAATGTATTGATTCATAATTCGAGAGATGAGTTTCAATACTAGATCTTGAGTACTTGACATGAATATTTGCAAGATTGAGAAGTCTGTGAATATTTGTGAGGATTTATAATCTTTTATGCTTTTGGTAGTTGGATATCTTATGTTGAGTAGAGATGCTAGCATAGATAATCCAATCAACGTTTTTACATACATCTCGAGAGAGAGAGTAAAATACTTTTCGTGATTGTCTTATAAGGAAGAATAATAATAACTTTGCTTATGATTAATCTGATAATAAAAGGGGATATTAACTGAAACTATAACCCAGGAATCCATTCATCTCCTTGATCTTTCAATCAACGCTTTACTTTGTCTCTTTAGGATAAATTCTTGTCTTAGTTTTTTTCAAAACCAATTTACTCAATCTCGATCGCGGATAAAAATAAGGATATTACAATCCCAGTACTTAGTACAATAATTTATTAGTCCCTGTGGATTCGACCTTGCTAACCCTATTCTATAAACTGCACCGTACACTTGCGATGAAGCTAAAAATAAGGCGAACACTGCTATTGAGTGAGATCTATTGAGTTAAGTAACTCCTAAGTTTGGCTTCACTTGAGACAACTCTTTTTCAAACCCTAGTCAACCCGCTCTGGACAGTAAGGGGAAGTAGCGATATTCCAATTCCTTTGTGGGGAATCAACGAAGGCAGCCACCCCAGCAACCCTGATTTCCTTTCCTTAATAAGTCCAAAGTTGGAGGGGGAAACCAGATCTTATGGATTATCCCTCCATTCTTTCCCCCTTAAAGGTGTATCAACATTACCAACATCGTCAGCAGCAAAAGGAATTTGAGTAGCGCAGTTTCGGATCGAGAAATAGGTCTATTAAGAAATCCCCATTTCAAGTCGTGTATGGCAGGTCACCTAACATTGTGTTAGATTTGGTGTCTTTACCTTTAAGATATCCTTCCCACCGAACCCATTCTAGTAGGATGATTCCTTCCCGAAAACAGGGGATATTCGTTAGGTCCTTAATTTTCTCAAAGAAGATGAGATAAGACCCGGCTCTAATATATTGTTAGGAAATATATTTGGATATATATTGATGATGCTTAGAAAACCAGTATTAGAAAGTTGGCACCCCAAATCTTTGTAAATTATGGACAGGATATTAGCTGCTCAAGTCAGCTAAGTCAAAGTACATAATAGTATTAGAAGATATGTTTGATAAGTTCAAAAGACATCCGGTGAAGTCATTCAAGGATCAGAAGACTTTCAGGTGAGTGGTAATATTGTCAAAAGACTATCAGCCAAGTGAAAGTAGCTCAGAAGACTCTTAGAAAGCAGAAGATTGTCCGTTAAGTCAAGATGCAGAAGACTGTCAGTTAAGTCAAAGTCAGAAGACTTGACATCAAAAATCTATGAAGATCGGTGAAGAATGGCTAAAGCAGTTGCACAACTCAAGTCAAATGGGCTTATTTCCATTGCACTGAGTTCAATGAGGATTTTATTGGATGAAATCAAAATTACCATGTTTGACCTGAAAAGTACTAAGCATTTAATAAAGACCAAAGAGATGTAACTAATAAGAAGCCCCAACAAGTCAGACAGTCTCAGAATGCTGCCAATCTCAGAAAAACAACATGAAAGGTCAACATCAAGCAGCGAAAAAAGGATATTCCAATGGTGTTATTTTAAATTTATTATCTCTTCAATGGGAAAAATTCAAGTCACAAGTATAAAAGATGAAAAAATGTTTCATACAAGACACATGAAAGATACTCGAGCAAGAATCGGTGAATAAAAACATTCAAATTTCTCTCTCAAGCTAAAGTTCAAATCCTCAAGTTTCATTAAGACACCTGAATCTAACACACATTGTGAAAGATCAAGGTTGTTGAATCAGTTGAAGATGAACAATTTAAGAAGAACAAAACCAGAGTTGGTTTTGTTAAGAACCATGAACAAGCTATAAGAGGGCTTGGTGAACAAATCTTGTGCATTTTGTTGAGCAAAGTAGCTAGAGGGCTATGTGAACCAATCTAGTGAAGAGTTGTAATCTAGGCAATGGGTTGTAGTGATCAAAAATCACCTGATACTTATTGTATTTCTCCCAGAGAAGTAAAAAACTGGAGTAGAGGGATTACCCAACTCTCGAACCACTATAAAATTTGATGTCTTATTACTTTCTGCACTTTACATCACTGCAAATTTATTTCTGATATTGTCTCTGCCAAATAACTCATTAAACTTCAAATAACACATTCATGAGTTTATTGAGAAAAATATAAATAAAATGATTGATACAAAAAGGACACACCACTAACCAGAAATTGTTTGCTCAAATCTTCAATAATTGCAATAGTTTCAGAGTGTTAAGATGATTTGAGATTCCCAATTGAAATAGATTGTTTTGTAAAGTGTGTTGTGTGCGTGAGGGTTTGGTGTAAGATTTAGAGGAAAAATTTGATTTTTGGAAAATTGTAGCACTAGTGAATTGAAATTTGGATTTGAAGTGTAAGGTTGTACACCCATAAGCTTTAAAAAGAAAGGTCTTGACCAATTCAAAGAATATATCAGCAAATTGGGGCCCAAATAACTTATGATCCAAAATTAACATAAATGTTTTTTTAAAAAAAAAAGGGTTGAGCCCAAAATTTACATATGAATATATATATATATATATATATATATATAGGATTTGGTTCAAATGAGACCACTCTCCCTAGGTGAGACGGTGTGGACTCATCTTACCCATTGATCTTAAAAATAAAGGGATGTGATTAATTCAGTTTTTTTAATTATTTCCTAATTTTCGCTGATTTTAAGGGTAAGATTGTAATTTTGTAATTCAAATTAGTGGTACCAGCGGATTTTATGGGCTGAAATTGACACTGCCGGATTTTATGGCGGAATTTAAGGAACTTATTTTCTTTCCAAATATTTTTATTTTACAGCATAGTTAGGGTTCTTCTACTGCATAATTAGACATCAAATAATGCATATTTAGTTATTTTGTTGGCACTGTTTTACGAAAACAAGACATAATTGAATATAACATGCTGCATATGTAGTTATACTACACTGCATAAATAGGTTCAATATAATGTATATTTAGTTATGAAAATGGGATGTTGCTTTTGGAAATCATAAAAATGGGATGTTACATAATGTACTGCATATTTAGTTATTCCACAATGCATAAATAGTTTCTAGATAATACATAGTTAGTTGATTTTGTTGCATAGTTTATGACGTCTTGCATAGTTGGATATATTGTACTACATATTAGTTTTTTTACGCTGCATAGATAGTTTTCAGATAATGCATATTTAGTTGAGTTTTGTTGCATATTTAGTTTTCGAACTTACTGTTCGTTATTTTTCTGTAATATTGCACCGATTTTTCTTGTTTTTTCTCTGTAATTTTCATGAACTGTAATTTTTGAGTTCTTCACAGTTTTTTTTATTTGCGTTAATGGAGAAATGAGAGAGAGAGAGAGAGAGAGAGAGAGAGCGAGAGAGAGAGAGAGAGAGATGTGAGATTGGGAAAATTGGGAGATGTATGAGAGAGAAAGAGATTTGATTCCATTTTTGTAACTAACTTGTTATGTTATTTTACGCTACTACCCTTATATTGATTAAATTAATATTTTAATATATTTTTTATCCATTAAATCATACCCATTGATTAATAGTGGGGATGGTTGATATTAGTCTATTGTGTCTCACCTAGAGACATGGTCTCACTTGTTCCTCCCCCTATATATATATATATATATATATATATCAAACTGTAATTTATACAGACCATCATTAAGGATACGATGACCAATGAGAAGATATTGTTTGAACAAACTGAAACATCCATTACTAAATATAAACAAACTGAAACATCCATTACTGAATTTAAAAACGTATCCAGCAGAATCAAGTCTAGATAGAGAAACTAAATTATGATAAATAAAAGGTACATAAAGAGTTTGAAACAAATCTAGATGTTGTCCAGTATCTAAACAGACGATAAGTTTAAATAGCTTCAACTAGAGCTTTGACTCAATTTCTTATAAAGACATACTTTTCATTTGGATTTATGATTCACGTCATATAGAATCCCTGCATCGTATTTGAAATATGAGTGGTGCAGCTGGAATCAAGCCACCAATTGATTTGAAACATACAGAAGCATTAAGCATACATTTATTTTTGAGCTATGCCTTACGTTTTAGGCAATCTTTCTGAAAGTATCCTAGTTTTCCACATACACGATACTTAAGATTCTTGTATTCTTTTTTCTGGACTTGGCATTTGACTCATTCACTTTAAAATGTCTTTTCTTACCCTTTTCTTTCTATTTTCCGACTTTCTTACCAACTCTTTGATTGTTTAGGAGATGAACATAATGAGTCTCCTGATTCTTAATTAATTTGTGTTTACTCTTAAACTAACATACCATGAAGTTCATTCATATTTCATTTGTTCTTCATGGTGTTTTAGTCATTTGGAATGGATCATACTCATACGGTAGTGAATTTAAGATAAAATGCACGAGAAAATTATCATCCACGTTCTTCCCTAAGGACTTAAGTATTGCTTCAATGTTCATTATTTCAATTACATGCTCATGCATGCTACAATAACAACCGGACTTCATGGTGTTTAAAGTAGCATTAATGTCCCAAAGAAGAGACTTATCGCCAGCTTTGGAAATGATCTCCAACTAATTTCATAATTAAACATATATCGAAATATAAAATATAATATCATATAGTTTCGAAATTAAAAGTCTCATAATCATATTTAGAAAATCATGAGTTATTAATCCTGAGCTCGATACCACATGTAGGCATAAACATTTTCTCGTGTAAGTATAAATATAAACTAAAAATCAAATTTTTCGGATCTTCAAATTCATGATTTTCGCAATTCAACTATGTAATTAGAATACTAACCTTGATCATCCATGGTTATCTTTATTTTCTTGAAGATGGAATAAATTGGTTTCTCTCTTGGTCTTAGTTAATCCCACAGAACGTAAACGTAAGTTTTCTCCAAGTGATACATAATGAATTCATAATGGATTATTTTACCGATATAAAGATTACTAGTTTCGATAGTCGTTATTCCACCAAAATCTGTTTCGTATAAACCGATATTAACTCACATTCTTTCAACGTGTAAGGTGGAATATAAACCACATCTTAACTGACAACTAAGACTTATATGTTAAAGTTAATTATTATTTTAAACCTTAAAATAGATATTTAATATTAATTATTTAAAAATCTAATTCATAAATATGTGGCATGTGGGCCACAAATCTTACAATAATATCATCCCCACAACACGCAATAACTTCTAAAAAAACATAGTCGTCATGTCGTTAGGGTCAAAAGCTTTGTATGGGGATATATCAAACAATGCTTTACAAATCACATGATCCACGAAAGGGTTATCCAATACCAAGTTCATATTCTGAGTCATTGTCTGCTCGACGCACTCAACAACTGTTTGTAACTCATTCAAATCTGGAGAGTGATAAGTGAATAATTGAGAAAAATAATCAACCATGATTTCTGACATACCAATTTGGTCCTCGCAGAAGTCGTCGTGTTTAGAGATCATCCCCCTAATTTGTGTTTTCTGAATTAAGTCTAAAGTGTGGAATAAATTGAAAGATCTTTAGATTAAAGAGTTAAATTCAAGTGTATTAATTAACTGGAAAATATAATTGAATAAGTTACAAAAGTTATATGTCTACTGCTAGAAGTAGTTATGAGCCTAAAGCGTCACACACTAAGAATGGATGGAGGGATTCATTTCTTCAATCAAAGTGAAGTCCAATTGTTGCATACAAGTAATTAACAGAGATTAATTAATTATGATTTGATTTAATTCAATAGTTGAATTAAATAATTAGATTATTTAAATAGACTTTATTAGATTAGAAAGTCTATTCAGTGAATTAATTAATTGATTTTATGAATTAGATAAATACTAAATTAATTTAATGGTTAAATTAACGAGGCCAATTCAATAATATGATTGTTATTTATGTGACCCAATTTTTTATGGATTGATTAGCCCATTCATTTCAGTGTTCCAAGGCCCAAATAAATCTCAACTCATAATGCAACCAACCCACAAAGTCATGAAACTTGAGTCATGGAGTCAAGTGCCACTAGACAGTGGGTCCGCAAATCTTGCCCTCTCTAAATCTTGTTCGTCCACTTTGGGGATTTCATCCTTATCCCTTATTGTCTCCTTATATTGTTGCCCTCTCTCAAACCCTAGTTACTGAAGTGAGTTGTGCCTAATTTTTAATTCTCTCCAATGGCGCTCTCTATTCTCTCTTCAAAATATATGTACAATCTCGGGTTGATTCTTTATAAATCTCTGTGAGTTTTTCAAGTTAGATATTGTGAGTATTTGCTTCGTCCATACTTCTATGTGTGTGTGTGTTCGACTCACTGTGGTTTTCTAGGGTTTGAATTGAGGTTATCTGAGAGGGGTATTTTTCGAGTCTTCATCATTTGTAGGTTTATTGGAAGGTTTTTGGGCTAGAGTTACCTTTATGGCTACCTTATTTGCTTACGTCCAGTTGCAAGTAATAGTGAATGTATATTACACCGTTTCTAGGCCTAAAAGCTCTTGAAGTTGATTCTCTATTTTGATCCAAGTGAAAGGCATATCAAGCTCCAACTTAGAACAAGAAAACTCAATTCGGCTTCATGACGGTGCTTGGGTATACTCTATATCTGTTTTTCTTTTCAGCTTTGGTTCTTATTATTGTATTGTGTCTTGCGGCTTAAATGGAGCTTGTAGCTACAGGGTTGAAAGTGTGTTATATTTAGATGCCTTGTGATTTTTATTTGCCTTTTAAACTATTTGTAATCCTTAAATCCATACCCATATATAAGTAGATCGTGTGATAGTTATATTCTTTAGCCATTATAATATATTCGTCTATGGCGATTGTGGAGTACAACAAGGTCAATACTAATAATGATTATTTAATTTCACTATATAGAATTGATTTGATCAATTAAGTAAGCATGAGCTTGGTCAATTAGTTGAGATTAATTTATGAACTTTTTTAATTAATTAAAAGTCCAACCCAATTTTTAATTGAGCGCATTAGAAAAGATATATTTGCTTAATTTATTTATTTATTTGATCATTGAATACATACTAAATTAATTATTAGTTAAATTAATTTGGCCAATTAAATAATAGAATTATTTAATTCTACTAGATGGAAATGATTTGATCACTTAATTAAATATGAGCTTAGTCAATTCGTTGAGATTAATTTATGGGCATTTTTAATTAAAAGTCCAATCTAATATTTAATTAAGCGCACTAGAAAAGGTCCATGTGGTTAATATGAAAGAAATCAAAAAATGAAGGGGCTTTCTTACAACTACCCCGATATTGCAAGATATCATATGATTTTTCAAGATTGGCATTTGATCAATAAGAAATATCCTATAGATATTCTCCTACTTATTTTAGGTTATGAACCTAAACACTTTTGTGGATAATAGATCAATCCTATAAGTGTGTTTAGCAATCTGTAGAAGAAATAACAGATGAAATATTAAACACGATATTCTTATGTAGTCTGATTGGTCTCTCTCTCTCTCTCTCTCTCTCTCTCTCTCTCTCTCTCTCTCTCTCTCTCTCTCTCTCTCTCTCTGTGTGTGTGTGTGTGTGTGTTCCTTTCTTCTTCATAGAAAATCAAGAATCCTTCTTAGTTTCGACTACATCAACAACAATTTTCTTTTTCACTAGTTTAATTATGAATTATCGTTCATTCCAAAATATTGATCGAACAAAGAAATGAATTATATTAGTAGTGAAATAAATAATCTGTTGGTTTCATGCACTTATGTGGATCAACTTTAGAGGGTGTACAATTGGACCTCTATGAGTCTTTGAATGGACGATTAGTCATGTTGTCCGTAGCAATGAATTGCCCCAATTTCTTCAACATGAGCTAAAGGTAAAATTTGAAACTTTTAGGTTTTACCACTTGTATAAATATGTGACCATTAAAATCGTTATGAAAATCGGTGGCTTTTATTATATATATTAGTATGAATGTCTTTTAAATTTTAAATTATGTTGCATTAGTCCCGTGGCATAGCGAACCCAACACATACTTTTAGTATGTGTGGATGAAATGATCTGGATTTGAGGAGAATATTTGATAAAGGATTTTAAATGACTCCATTTAATATGGATTTGAAATCTACCATAATTAATGACTTTTAAGGTAGCCAAAAATAAAAGCTTATATTTTTGGAATTTACTGTTTTACCAAACAAATTTAATGGATTTGCTATTATAGATTTTAAATATCATTAGCTTTAGGTCCTTTAATCCAAATGCAAACTTCAAATTAAATTGAGGGATTTTCATAATACTAGATATTTTTGTGTATTATATTTTGGCTAGAATATATGTGTTTTTTAATCATCAACCTATGCTAAAAGAAAAAAATGCAATGACAAATGTCAAGATGAGGGTAGCAGAGATGAGAATGTTAAGATGGATGTGAGGACATACTAGATTAGATAGAATAAGAAATGAACACATTAGAAACAAAGTGGAAGTAGCACTAATAGATGAGAAAATTAGAGAAACACGATTAACATAGTTTGGACGTGTTTATAGGAGACCTTTAGATAAACATGTGCGGCGTGTAGAGGTAGGGAATCACTCATACAAATCAAAAGAGATAGAGGAAGACTTAAAAAAACATAGAAAGAAATTATTAAACAAGACATGTTATATCTAGAAATAAATGAAAACATGTCTTATGACCGTAAATGATGGTGTGATATAATTTGTATAGCCAACCCCATATAGTGCGATTAACGCTAGTTTGTTGTTATTGTTATTGTTGACAAATGTCAACATCTCACGATCTCCGAGATATATGGCACATTCTCATTCTCTCAATTACACATGCCGTCTTCACATATATCTGTGGTAAACCATTTTTTTTCAATATATAACATAATATATAATCTAAAACATAAAAATTAAATTTAAGTAATTTGTTTATATAATCTATTTTTTTCTGGTAGCCTCGCATAAATAAAAAAATTCTTGAATCCCAAAAATCAAGGATTCATAATAGAGATGTTACTAATTAATAGGAATGTCAACTATGGTTCCTGATGGATGCAAAAACTCTATCTCTACCATATAACTATTTTCTTGGCAAATTTCTATCGTTTGAAAATTCTTTATTGTGACAAGGATGATACACTTGGAAATAGAACAAATAATGTAGTTTATAAAAATTCAGAATTTGAAGTAAACAATTTGTTATTTCTAATTAGTATTTTGGTACTCTTCTAATTTTGAATTTCTTTTTGAATATTTCTAATTAGTTTTTGGATCTCCTATAAGTATTACAAACCTCATTCTCTCAAGTGCACATATCGTCTTCGTATTTATCCATAGTTAACCATTTTTTTCATATATAACATATATAATCTAAAAGATAAAAAATAATTTAACCAATCTGTATGTACAGTCTATTTATTTTTTTGTAGCCTCACATAGATAAACATTTCCTGAATCCCAAAAATCAAAGATTCATAATAGAGATGCTACTAATTCATAAAAATGTCAACAATGGTTCCTGATATAATATGGATGCAAAAACTCTATCTCAACCATATAACTATTTTTTTTGGCAAATCTCTATCGTTTGAAAATTCTTTGTTATGACAGGACGGTACACTTAGAAATGGTAAAACTAATATAGTTTATAAAAAAAATCATAATTTGAAGTAAATGATTTGTCATTTCTAATTAGTATTTTGATACTCTTCTAATTGTGAATTTCTTTTTATGTATTTTTAATTAGTATTTTAAATCTCTTATAAGTATTACAAACCTCATTCTCTCAAGTGCACATATCGTCTTCATATTAATTTATCCATGGTTAACGATTTTTTCTATATATACCATATATAAAATAAAAGATAAAAACTAATTTAAGCAACCTGTCTGTACAATCTATTTTTTTGGTGGCCTGATAAAGATAAAAATCTCTTGAATCCCAAAAATAAAGGACTCGTGATAGAGATGTTACTAATTCATAGGATGTCAACTATGGTTCCTGATTAATGGATGCAAAAACTCTATCTCCACCATATAACTATTATTTTTTTTTTTGGCAAATCTCTATTGTTTGAAAATTCCTTGTTGTGACAAGGACGGTGTACTTAATGTAGTTTATAAAAAAAAATTTAAAATTTGAACTAAACGATTTGTCATTTCTAATTAATATAATTATTATACTTTTCTAAATTCTGAATTTCTTTTTTATTATTTCTAATTAGTATTTTTGGATCTCCTATCAGTATCACAAACAAATTTGATACACTAAAATTTAATGTTTTGACAAATCTCGTAACAAATAGTTTTTGTTCTAATATTATATACAATATTATACTATTTTGGAAGTTGAGAGCCAAATTAATGTTAAAATCTTTAGAAACACTTATCGATTGTGACTAGAAAAAAAGGGTTAAAAATGTGATATACGCTTTCAAGAAAAGAAAATATGATTTACGCAATATAAACGTGTTAGTCTAAATTCCATTCAAATCCCTTTTAGTACTTGGGATCCCTAACCTAACTAAAGAAAAAGAGATGTATGAAATGCCCAAGTTTGAACATATATTTTGGGATCATTTTGAATTGTGTTTTACATATATTTTGCTCAAAGTCAATCTATCAATTTTTTTTTTTTTTTTTGGTTGGAACAATTGAGTACTTATAAGATTTATAAATTAGTATTTTACTTTTGTCCATCAATATATTTTTTATGGGGTTAGGGGTTTATTTGAATGTTTTATTAGTATTTAATGTACCGTCTTTCTCAAGTGGCGCAAGATGACGCCAAACAATGATATGTAACTTGAGCTATTGTGAAAGATTTAATTTGATTTTCAAAAAAACTTATTTGAGACGGTGAAATTCTGTGAGACCGTGAGACGTTGATATTTTTAGTGTAAAAACTGATATTTTTAGTGTAAAAAGTGATACTTGTCTAAATACATTAATTTCAGTGTATTTTGAGAAGTATCACTTTTGATACTAAAAGTATCATTGTTTACACTAAAAGTGTCACCATCTCACGGTCTCACGCGTCTCACAATAGACCTTCTGTTTTATTTTTTAGCGAGTGTTGTATATCATTTCTTGGGATAATTATATCCATCCACTTTAACGGTTTTGTATGAATTTTATCTAAGAAATCCAAAAATTATTGATTATGAGAAAGCACAACGGACAAACAAATTAATTTATAGTATTTTTTTCATTTGATAACACATTCAGGCTTGCACCTGAGTAATCTTGGATTTACCAGCACCAGAGGCCCCTTGGCCCAGCAGAAGGTGAATCACAGGATGTGCCCAAGTGGCCAAGATTGAATCGGGTTTCAACTGAACACCCTGTCAGATTGACCTCGGATTGAATCGAGAGGGTCGTCACCGAATCGAACTCTTACTCATGTGGTCGGAGAATCAACGCGATTACCAACCCGCCTCTTTACATGCCCGGGCTACAGTAATTTTTCCTTGAACGCGTCAATCTATTAATATCCTAATTAACCTTTACCCAAAAATGTAATCACGTTGTCACAAATATAAAACAAAAGAGAAAAAATGGTTGAAAATTAAAATGACGCCACTTCCATATATAGACGTTAATAAAAAAAAATCGACAGGTAAAATTAGTCAACCAAAAAAACAATGATTCTTGTCTCTATCTGTCCATAAAGAAATTATTAGTCAAAAAGAAAAAAGAAAAAATCGGTGCAAGAAATGTGCCAGTAATATATATTGTTTAATTTTTCCAGGTGAAAGATGCATTCTAATTGTTTAATTATAGGGAACCAAATGTACGGTTCCTTTTTCCCCGTACTTTCTGACTTTAGCATATATTATATTTATATTTATGTGATGCTTTGGAATATCCAGTGTCACTCCATCTTTACATGTGACGCTTCTACAAGATGCCAAAATTTGATAGAAGTTATCATTTGATGTTAGAAAATATATTAGTTGATTGATTTGGTCAAGTGTTAAATTCAAATTTTTATGGAATTATCCATAAACTATTGGGAAAATTTAGAATATTGTAATGTAGCTGCACTCATAGTGGACAATTTGATAGTTTTCCTGAAATGCTTATGAATTTTAAGGAAGTATCGAGATTTTAGGAATTTTCAAAGAATTGCTCATATTTATTGGGATCATATTTTTTTATTCCAGTTCATGTTTTACTTTCTATTTCATTGTTTTGGATGATTGACATTAATCATCCATAACAATAAAATATCAAGTGGAACACATAAAGTGGAATATGAAATCTCATGTCATATTTACGTATAAATTACATGGAAATCATCAATTACAGAGCTGTAAATAATTGCTTTACTTAAATTGTTGAGTTGTATATATATTTAAATTTCAATAACATAAAAATCTATGGTCCCAAGTAGGAATTTCAAAAGAATCCACATATATAATTTGTTGGTTAAAAACACATATGATGTGGATAATTATTTTTACGATTATTCAAATAATATTTAATAATAAAATTACTTATTATTAGCCCATAATTATTGCTTATTGGGTTAAATTGTAAATTACTGGCCCAATATCCCATACTTCTATACAAAGCTCAAGGGGCTTAATGTTTCAGGTATAAATAGCCGTCCTAGCCTCCTGTCATTTGTACGTAAGCTAATCTTAATTAATTAATTAAATCTTCTACATTATTGGACTAATCTCAGAATCTATACTCACTTTTCACTGGAACAACCTCAGGCCAGGCCCCTTCTAATTGTTTGTTCTGTCTTACAGGCTAGTTTACTAACTTGAAGTGCTATTACAGCGGACCTATTACCAACTCAGAATAAGAAATGATCTATCATTTACTGTAGCATCAACCTACATACTTATTATTCTCTACTATTTTTTATATGTGAACGACATGAACGTAGAATACAAAGATAATTTTTTTTTTCTAAAATACCTACATAAAGCACTTAATCCCCATATAATAATATTGAAAATGGTTGCTAAATTTAGTACATCAATATGATTTTTAAAACTTTTGAAAAGAAGCTAACTTTAAAAAGTTTCAGAAAACCACTTTAGAAAACAAATGTATTTTGATCAGTATTCTAAAAATCGCTAGGCACTAGTCAGGCGGTAGATTGGGACCTAGCGCCTAGGCGGAGCCTGGACGAGGTTAGGCGGGACCTGAGCGGCGTTAGGCGGGATCTAATTGAGAAAATAACGTAGGCGGACAAGGGAGGCCTATATAGCGCCTAGGCGGGGGCTAATCGGAGCTAGGTGGGGTCTTTTAGAACAGTAATTTTGACTGTCATTGCAGGTGAGCTTATTCTAAAAAACCTTTTAATAATTCATGAGTGTAATTTAATTTCAAGATCTGTTTTAGTTAAATATTTGTTTTATAATTTGGATTTTTTCTGCATGAAATTAATTTTATTGTAATCTTGAGATGGAATAGTTCTACGCTTGAAATGTTAATTTCAAGAATTATATGTACGTGTGTGTGTGTGTTATAAATAGGTTATCAAGATATGCTTAATAGTCTTTATTAGGGGTGATCACGGTGCGGTTTGGGCGGTTTTTTCAATATTTTCAAACCGAATTGCTAAGTGCGGTTCGGCCAAGAGTTTGGTTTTAAGTCGCGGTTTTTTAGAATAAAACAAACATGCGGTTTCCAACGGTTGCGGGCGGTTTCGGGCGGTTTTGCGGTTTTAACGTATTGTACGTGAATATTATATGGAACAATCAAAATGAGTAAAAAAAACTTATCAATTCGATAACTAAAAAGTTAATGATATGTTGTTATCTAAATTGAATATTATAACAACTTCAATAACATATAATAGTTGAATCTAATAGATATAGGGAGTGTTTTCAATCACTAAAAAAAGTATTTCTTATGTTTCTGCTTAAAAAATCACTTTTTAGTGTTTGCAAGTGTCAACTTCTGCTTCATTTAATCATAATCTAAAAGCATGGAGAGGGATGCTTTAGATTTGTGCTTCTACTCCTAGTTTGATTTTATAAACAAATAAGCACCTCTACAACTTTTTCACTTAACTCAACTTCTGATTCTCAACTTTTGATTTTATTTTCAAACTCTATCAACTTCTGATTCTCAACTACTCTTACTCTACAATAAATTATTTTTTCTAAAAGCATAAGTTTTTGCAAACTCTCCTATAACTTCAATATTTCAATCTCCATGTCACAAATTTCCCAAAATAAATCATTTTATACAATACATCCATAACAAGAAATGAAGGCTTTGATGTATTAAATTATTAAGTAAATTGACTAATATACCCACAATAAACCAATGAAAATAATTAAACATAACGATTCATAATTATAGACAAATATACTATCGACTGAGAGAAATGTAATAATATATATCGAATATCATACATATATGTAGTATTCTACTTGCGGTGCGGTTGGTGCGGTTTGAGACTTGAAATTGTAATTGCACCATCTTTTGCGGTGCGGTCTCGATTAAGAATATAAATCGCGGTTTTTCCGATAAATAAGCAATTGCGGTGTGGTGCGGTTTGATTCGGTCGGTTTTAGCGGTTTTCGGTTTTTGTTGATCACCCCTAGTCTTTATAATTAGTTGGACATGTGAAAGCAACATCAACAATATGTGGGATTCAACAACGTCATCCGCAACAAATAGTTTTCAAAATTTAGGTATATAAAAATAATCATAGAATGGAATTTTTTTGACATAATCCAAAACCTTATACTTGATTACAGCTATGAATAAGCTTGTTTTAGATCTCATAATTGAAATATAACCGGTACGAATGAGATTCGACTTGACTTCATGACCACTGAATTAAAAACGATATTATGTTCATGTAGTAATTAATATGAATTTGTTTATCTTAATTTTACTAAAGAATTGATCAAAAACATGAAACCCTCTTGCACTTAACTTGATGCATTTTATTTCAAACTTCAAGCTTTACGGCGAAAAGGCGATAATACGAAGCTTGAAAGAAAAAAATACATGTATTTTTCTTGAGTTCAAATCCTGGTATGGGATGGAGCTAGATGAGAATCGAAACCAGACACATATCTGCATTTTTCAAACGTCTTACCACTAAACTACTAAACGATTCCCAAAAAAAGAATATAATACACTTATATATATTTATATAGGGGAGGATCCAATGAGACCACAATATTATAGTGAGATAATGTGGACTCATCTCAACCCTTTTTTATCTATATCAATGGCTAAGATAAATAGGAGTTAAAATTATATTAAAAATTTAATTAAGGCAAAATAAGGGTATAATTGTCAAAACAAACATGTGGGAGACCATCCAAATATGGAAAAGAGAAAATCGCGCTAGAGAGAGAAAATCACGCATGTGCTCTGCCATGCAGTATGTTGTACAATCTTATCATATATTTGTTGCATACTTAACATTATTTTACTATATGTTTAATATAATTTTACTGCATATTAAAATGGTCAAACAAAAATATGTGAGGACCGTGAATCAATGAACCAGTTAGAGAGAGAGAGAGAGAGAGAGAGAGAGAGAGAGAGAGAGAGAGAGAGAGAGAGAGAGAGAGAGAGAGAGAGAGAGAGATAAAATCACGCTCATTATTGTATTGTATATTTAACATATATTTGATGTATATTTAACAATATTATGTTGTATATTTAATATATTTGTGTTGCATGTTATAATTGTCAAACAAAAATATAAGTGTACAACAAAATGCATATAAGTATACATCAAAACACATATAAGTACACAGTCAAAAACATAAGTATACATCAACATAAATACATACATAAAAATTTAACTACTTATACAGCAAAACACATATAAGTATACATTGAAAAACATATAAGTGTACAGTAATCTTAAATGCCTCCTCGTAGGCCCTCGTTTTCTCCACGTTAGCATCGTCTTCTTCCTGCAGTTTTCCTTTGCTGAAAGATGACGACATAAATGGGAACATCAACACCAATGTTGAATGCAGTCAAGACACCAAGAGTCATTGTTAGTTTCTGATTTTTCATCCTGTCCAAGTTGTACATGTGCTTTGCGTGAAGGTAGTAGGGCTCATCATGCCCATGTCCTCCACTCAACTTCTTTACGCTAGTTGAGTGAATCCCCCTATTTGCTGATTTGGGAACAATTCATTAGCTTGGAAGCGCAAAACTTAAGCCCGCTCTTCATTGCCATCCTTCGAATCGAAAACAGAAGTTGCAGAGGAAAAATTGAAGCAAATCTTTTTTTTTTTTTGGTTTCTTTCTGAAATATGTGGGAAGCCGATTCAGCCGCAATGCCACGAAGAAGACAGTGAGAGAAGCTATAATTCAGGGTAGTTTTTTTGAATTTCATTCTACCATAAAATAAAATTATCATCTTACCCTTTATTGATTTAAAAAAAATAAAAAAGCAACTAAATTGGGTAAATCTCAACCATCTACAATTTGGAATCTGTGGATAGGATTAGTCCATATTGTCTCACTCTAATTATGTAGTCTCATTTGATTATATATATATATATATATATATATTTATTTGTGGAGAGTGCAACCACCAACAGGAAAACCCTAGCCGGAAGGGTTTTCAAAAATTCTCTCGAGAATGACAATTTTTGTATATAATCATCTTCTTCAATCCAATTACTAGTCTATTAATTATGGATTTCGATTCTTTACTATTTCCTGAGATCACCAAGTCAGGTATTGGTGATAAACAATCGATAAAATCTGCATCAAGACCCAACAATGCATCGCGCATACATCACGCAGCGGTAAATCTAGAATTTCACGAAATTGCAGATCATAAAATTTCAAATGAAACAGGTAATTATTCCTTGGCTTCAGGCATCCCAATCGATAATTTCGATCCAGTTTTAGGGTATCTTAATCGTACCCATGCGCCTAGGATGAAGGAGGATTTTGTTTAAAACCCTAGTGTAAACCATAATCCCATATACACAAGTAACGTGCATGGGACTAGCTAACACTCAAACTTTCGCTCAAATGCTATCCCCAGGGGAGATTTCGAAACCTGTGAAAAAGGGAAGTATTTTTCGGTCACTATGGACGAGGAAATTTACCAACAACGGGCGGCGGAATTACGGAACACATTGATTGGTAGATTAATGTTACCTAAAGGATCCAAACCTTTAGGTTTAGAGGATCTTAAACGAAGACTTTCAGAGGTTTGGCATATTGACGGTTTATGGCGCCTTATACCCCTAGGAAAGGGTTATTACAACAAATGATTCTCGAACGTGAATGACAGACACAAGGTATTTGGGAGCTAGGCCTATCTGGAATCTAAAACCGGGCTAAATTCGTCCTTGTAATTGGGTTCCGAACTTTAATCCATACTGCATAAATTCGTTAAAATCTCAGGTATGGGTTTGTTTATACGAGTTGAGTATGGAATATTGGCATCCTGCGTTAATAATGAAGCTCGTAAATGCTATTCGCACACCCATGCAGATTGATTCGTTCCTTTACGGAGAAGTGGGACATTTTGTAAGAGTTCTTGTAGAATCGATTTTAATTCTCCATTGCAGGAATTTATTATGGTAGAACGAATAGGCCATTATTCGTTCATGTCGCCAGATTATGAAAATTTGCCAGAGTTCTTGCTCTCATTATTGAATTGTTGGACATTTGGACGCTAATTGCAAAAGCTTTAACAATCAAGCGGTGAAGTATAATACGTAATCCAAAATTGTGGATGGTGTTAATCCAGGCTATAGTCCCGTGCGTGACCGAGATCCACTCCAAGACCATGCTACTACCACGAAGGTTAAAGATGTGGATTCAGAACAGTGGGTGTAAGTCAAGAAACGGACAGCCCGAGTGGGTCGTTCTCCAGATGGGGGTATATCTAATTTGTATTTTCAAATTAATAATAATCCTTTTGAGGTTCTCAGGGACAAGGATGAACAAATTCCTCATGAAAAGATTAATTTGGAGCAAGTTCAAATTCGCGGGGAGGGGTCAAGTCATAACAGGGGTAATGGTGATTGCATGGGTGATATTAATCATGCAGGGGCAATAAAAATACTGATCGAGTGATGGTTCTACATCAACCATTGCAGCAAAATTCAGTCATAGCTTCGGACAATATGGTTATGGCTTCAAGTTTAGATGATAAAAGTAAAGAGAGCTTGCAACGAGCTATGGACGCAGTATGTATATTACTGACTATGAGTTTAATACTGCTACTCCGTCGGAGAGTTTCCAAGCGATGGCGGCAGCCGCACGAAAACTTTGGTTAGAAATGGCGGAAGAGAAGGAACAAGAAGACGAGGAACAAGAAGAAGTTTTAAAGACAAAGCTAGGTGACCCCTCCAGCACTCCACTTGTTTTTCTCACATGTGATTCTCCAGAAGCTCTGAAGTCTATGGCAATTGTGGCTCGTGGATCATGGGCCGACATCTACAGGCTACATTAGACCATCAAGAAGATACTCGAGCATGTGCTAAAAAACAACTAACTATGTCATTCGAAGATCTTCTAGAAATAGACGTCCTTCGTTTAAATTGCATTTTTAAGTTTTTTATTGTTTCCTTATTCTGATGTTTTTTTCCTTTGCTACCTGATCGGTTTGTGATCAGGACTTTTTCCTTTCTTTTATATATTTCTATTTATTTAAAAATATATATATAAATTCGTGACATATGTGATCTAAGTAAAATCTGTTTAATCTATTTAATTGGATTTTTTAACAGATTATTGTATATAAGGATATTTATTACCAAATTATGGTGGCCAGGTTTGGGGGTGCTTAATATTTTGATGTTAGTCGTTGATAGCAACAACGACTAAAGTTCAATTTTTTTTAAAAAAATTTTTATTCCAGTCGTTATTCATATTAACGACTGGAACAATTTTTTTAAAAAAATCGACATTCCAAATGTTATTTGTATTAACGACTGGAAAAAAATATTTTTTTTTAAAAAAATGACATTCCAATCGTTATTTATATTAACGACTGGAAAAAACGTTTTTTTTTTCGAAAAACTAACAAATAACGATTATCCAAGTAAATAATCGAATTAACGATTATCATTATAATTAAAAAATTGTTATATTAATATTACAAGTAAATTTTATTATCCGCTAATAATAATTGTGAATGAAAAATCATCAAGATTTTTTATGTCTTAACAATTCACATTAATATAAAGGTGAAATCTAAATATCGAGACAATACACAATAATATGATGATACAATATTTTGATACAATATTTATCTTGACACAATAAAATCTTAATACCTATGCATAAGCCACATCTAGATGTTGTCTCGACGTCTTACTTCTACGCCTAGTTGCATCTACATGGTCATTCGCTGAACAGATCGTATATCATCATCATGTGTGGTAATCGGGCGCCGCTAACTAGGCGTAGATGATACATCTGTTCAAGCGAATGACCATGTAGATGCAACTAGACGTAAAGTAGACGCGAGACAACATCCTAGATGTGGCAATCGGCGGATAGTATTAGGATTTTTATTGTGTCAAGATAAATATTGTATCAAGACATAGTATATCATCATATTATTGTGTATTGTCTCGATATTTAGATTTCACATTTATATTAATGTGAATTGTTAAGACATAAAATACGATGGATTTTTCATTCACGATTATTATTAACGGATAATAAAATTTACTTGTAATATTAATATAACGATTTTTTTAATTATAATGGATAATCGTTAATTCGATTATTTACTTGGATAATCGTTATTTGGTTAGTTTTTCGAAGAAAAAAAACGTTTTCCCAGTCGTTAATATAAATAACGATTGGAATGTCATTTTTAAAAAAATATATATTTTTTTTGAATACAATTAACGATTTAATGTCGATTTTTTAAAAAATTGTTCCAGTCGTTAATATGAATAACGATTGGAATAAAAATTAAAAAAAAAATTGAACTTTAGTCGTTGTTGCTATCAACGACTAAGCTTTAGTCGTTGATAGCATCAACGGCTAACATCAAAATATTAAGCACCCCCAAACCCACCATAATTTGGTAATAAATATCCTTATATACAATAATCTGTTAAAAAACCCTATTTAATTAGTTAATTTATTTTAATTAGGTTTCTATTTTTTTATAAGGTTTCTAATTATTTTGTGTCATTGTTAATAGCGATCAAGAGAGATTTTTCTAAACTATAATATCTGGAATTTGCTTAACATGTTAGACACAAAGTATTGTAATTTAAACTTTGATTTTCTAATGATTTTAAATAATCATAAACTTTTACTAGTAATCGTAACCTACCCCAAGTATCTCCACTCTTCTAATTACCTTAAACACGATTATAATGCTTTCTACCTTTATGACCTCATGATGTGGTGAGGAAAAGTCAACTTATAGCTAAATGTATTTCTGTCAGTGCACCACAAATAAGTTGTTACACGATTGTATTGGCGAAAATTCTTTGATTTTCAAATTAAATCTAGAGCATGCAACTGAAATAAACTGGAAACTAGAGGGTATAAATGTTGTAAATGACGTACCTAAAAGAAAGGCTTAATTGTATTTTTGGTCCTGTAAATATAAAGAAGTGTCATATTTAGTCCTATAGTTATTGTGCATAACAATTTTGGTCTCGTATGTATAAAAAATTGGCATATTTGATTTGATTTTCTAAGTGTACTCTCTAGCAATTTTGGTCCGTAAATTTTGATTTTTGTGCAATTCCAGTCCTATAAGTTCTAACTTTGTGCAATTTTGGTCATGAAATGATGAAATATATGACTTATCCATTTGGGACTAATATTGCACATAAATAGAACTTGTGCGACCAAAACTGCACATAAGTTAAAATTTATGGGACCAAAATTGCTACATAGAATACTGACACAACCGAATATACCACACATTTAGATTTACATGATCAATATTGCTAAATAAGATACTTACATATATATGTCGCCTCTATATATTACAGTACCAAATTGCAATTAAGCCTAAAGAAATGAAAGGATGTGATACTTAATTATTGTTAGATTACTTATATATAAAATGTCACATCTATAATAGCTTAAATTTTTAGATGGAGTGACTATTCAACATGGTATCAGAGCCAAGTCAAACAAGAGAGTTTGCGTTCGAGTCTCACCGCCACCTATATAAACGTTTAACGTGCAAGGCTTCACAGATAACCTTCAGCACGTAAGGGACCATGTTAGAGTACATAGATATTAAATGGTCCTTCTCTCTAATAGCTTAAGCATTTAATGAGGCGGTCATTCAACAAGTATAAAGACAACTTAGATTAGGATATGTATTTAAACTCGTGGACCTAGACCTTTAAGTTTCTGAAAAAAAAAATATTGGACTCGACATATAAATAGGCGCATCATTAAGCAAACTAATAAATTAAAATTAAAATGCAAGGACTGCTCATATATTTGGCAAATGAGTACTCCATCGATATTTTTAAGCGTCTATTCAATGTGTTTAAGGTCACTAAGTTTGTGCAATTTTGGCGAAGAATATTCTCACGTATTTCTTCAAAAATCTCAAATTCTGATCAAAGTCCAATAGTTAAAAGTTCATCTATATGTATACGACGTAAAAAATTTATTAATTAGGCAAGAAACTAATTATTAGTTGTAGCAAATTGCGACATATATGTTTCATTTTTTTTATCGGTATATGTTTCATTTATTTGCTAAAATGATTCTTAGTTCTCAAAAATGATGAGAGTTTACACGATCCACATTATCAAAAATATGTATATATCGATCTTACTATGAAATTAAACCAACACAAAACTTGAAAATAATTGGAAATGATCCTGGACGATTCGCTATTATGCTTTCATTGAGGCTGATCGTACGTGGATTAAACTAAAATATTATTTTATATTTGAAATTATAATTTAAAGAAGTACTTGAACAATTCATTTATTATCTTCTTTTTTGTAGGTTTTATTGATAATTACGAAGATATATATTTGATCTTAATTTCCCTATCTATATAACCAGTAATAAGTAGTACTCCTGATTTTTCGCCAATAATTGTGGAGTACCGAGTATGAAGTGAAGATATGCTGCTTCATCCTTAAGTATTACATGTGATGCAATGTCAACATTATGTGTAAGCTTCATCAACAATGTCAACGGCTTATTATTTTATTTTATTCTTATTATTTAATAATTTTGTGTTCATAATTAATAGGGAAACAATATATGATAGAAAATCTCTCATTTTATAAAGAGAGTGAAAAATAAGAGTGTGCATATGGTAAAACCGTACAGTTCGGTGAACCGAAATTTCAGTATGCCGTAGTGTTGTACTAAATGCCGAACCATATTGGAATGGTACACTTTGGTTTTCACTGAAAAGATTTCAATAATTCGGTACATTTTTGGTCAAACCTAAAAATGTAAAAAAAGAAAAAAAAACAAAAATTTCTGTCAGATGGTCTAACGGGCCAAAATTTATTAGACGGAACTCAAAATCGATTTGGTAGCATTTTTGTAATATATATTAGCATTGGTGTTGTAACATCCAACGATCGGTATTAGCATTCCCTCTGAAAAATTATGCAGTCCCTCTGAAAAGTATTGGCAATCTCTATGAAAAGTATTAGTGCATAGTCCACTTGAAAATATTAGTTTTATAATATTGGAAAGTGATATAGTATCATGAGAGCACTGAAATGCATTAACATTCCATTTGAAAAATATTTAGTACCTAGTTCACTTGAAAATATTTAATAACCTCCCTAAAAAGTAGTTGTTTTTTCCTTCATAAATATTAATCATCCTGCGAAACATATTGGTGGTTCCCCGGAAAATATTAGTTTTCCCCTAAAGATTTTTAGTAATTCTTTTGAGTCTCACTGAAAAATATGAGTATGTCCCAAAAAGTGTTAGACATTATGTTGGATCACTGGGGTTTGCTAGTAGATTCATTAGCTTGGATCCGTCTACCTGTGAGACTGTCTCCAAAAAAAAATGTTTTACCTTAAAAAATAGTAAAATACTTAAATACAACTAATTACCATTGTATAAGCACTTTTATAAATTATAATAATATACCGACTCAACGACAGCCATACTAATGATGCCAAGCAAATATTATAATAATAAGTTTTTAACAGTCAATCAACAGTAAATGTTGGATCATCATCCCTTCACGCCCTTGCCCCCATATATCATACACTATAAATACCACACCATCCAACACTTCCAAAACCACCACTAAACAAAAGCTTCTTCATATTATTTCTCTGTGTGAAGAACAAAATCAACACAAAGACCGAAATGGCTGATACTAATGGCAGACAACAACAACAATCCTTTGAAATAATCTCCATACCTCCCCAAACAACCCCTTCCCAACAAACCAAATTCGACCTCCCAGTAGATTCCGAAAACAAAGCCAAAACCCTAAAAATATTCTCCTTCGAACAGCCCCACATGAGATCCTTCCATTTGGCCTGGCTCTCTTTTTTCACATGCCTCATCTCCACCTTCGCCGCCGCCCCACTCGTCCCCATCATCCGCGACAACCTCAATCTCACCCGCTCCGACATCGGCAACGCCGGCGTCGCCTCCGTCTCCGGCAGCATCTTCTCCCGCCTCGTCATGGGTGTCATCTGCGACCTCCTGGGCCCGCGCTACGGCTGCGCCTTCGTCAACCTATTGGTCGCCCCCGTGGTTTTCTCGGTGGCGTTCGTGTCGTCGGCGGAGGGGTACATTGCAGTGAGGTTCATGATCGGGGTGTCGCTGGCGACTTTCGTGTCGTGCCAGTACTGGACGAGCATTATGTTCACGAGCTCGATTATTGGGACGGTGAACGCGGTGGCCGCCGGGTGGGGTGATATGGGAGGTGGGGCGACGCAGCTGCTGATGCCTTTCCTTTATCATGTTATCAAGATTTCTGGTGCCACGCCTTATACGGCTTGGAGGATTGCGTTTATGATACCTGGATGGTTACATGTGATTGTTGGGGTTATGGTGTTGACTCTTGGACAGGACATGCCTGATGGGAATCTTAGTGCCCTTCAGAAGAGAGGTGATGTTGCCAAAGATAAGTTTTCCAAGGTAATTCAGATTTCTTGTTCCACTTTTTTATTCGGATCTCGATCACTATATATATATCTCCATTATTTTGTGGAATTTGAGAGAAATTCTCTCTCCAAATCATAAGAATTCACGCAAACTAAATTCATTTCCCATTTCAAATTCATTTCCATTTGATGAATTTATTTAAGATAAATATGTGGAGCTTTTCTTTTTTAATAAGTTGGGATTGGATGAATAAATTTCAAAAAGATGTAAGGTTCAACTGATTTAAGATAAATATGTGGAGCTTTTCTTATTCATCCAATTATACAATTTTTTATGTTTATGATTTAAATAAAGTTTTCATATTTAATATTGTTTAATTGTTTGTAAATGTTCAAATATGCTGTGAAAACTATAGCAAGGTTTTTTCGTCTACTCTTTTCAACACTCTTAAACAATGTTATTGCTGAATATTTCGATCTGCCACTATCTTGGAACTTATAAGCTCGTGGTATGTGTTAATTAGGTTTTTTTTATTCATCCAATTATACAATGTAAAGTAAATTGAAAATAGGAAATATTAACTCTTGTTTATGTTTTTATGATTAAATAAAGTGTTTCATATTTAATATTGTTTAATTGTTTGTAGGTGTTCAAATATGCTGTGAGAAACTATAGGACATGGGTGTTTTTCCTTGTCTACGGCTTTTCCATGGGAGTTCAGCTTTGCATAAACAATGTTATTGCTGAATATTTCTATGACAGGTCTGCTCTCCACCTATCTTCAACTTGGAACTAATATATATTTCGAGATTAATTATAAGCCAAGTTGAGAGTTAATTAGGTTTAATATCTTTCCTCATTTTATTCATTTGGGTTTTACTCATTTTCAAGCTTAGTAAAAAATTCCTTCCAGGCTCATAGACATCTGTTTTTAGCCGATGTCTATCAAAGACTCCACCGATGTAGTAATCAGTGATGTTTAAAAACTGAATCTTGATTCTCCTTTTCTTTTTAGGTTCAATCTCAAGCTCCACACAGCCGGAATCATAGCAGCCACCTTCGGCATGGCCAACTACGCTGCTCGCCCTCTCGGAGGCTACGCCTCCGATTTCGCGCCCGTAAATTCGGCATGAGGGGCCGACTCTGGGTCCTTTGGATAGTCCAAACCCTAGGAGGAGTGTTCTGCATTTGGCTCGGCCGCGCAAATTCACTTCCCATAGCAATCCTATCCATGATCCTCTTCTCCATCGGCGCCCAATCCGCGTGCGGTGCCACTTACGGCATCATCCCTTTCGTTTCCCGGCGAGCACTAGGCCTAATCTCCGGCCTGACGGGCGCCGGAGGAAATTTCGGCGGATTAACACAATTGGTTTTTTTCTCCAACATGGGATTTTCCTCGGCTGATGGGCTCACCTACATGGGCATCATGGCGGTCGCCTGTACTATTCCGGTGGCGTTCATCCACTTTCCGCAGTGGGGAAGCATGTTTTTTCCGGCGTCGAAAAACGGCGAATATTCGGAGGAGAGTTACTATTCGTCGGAGTGGAATGAGGATGAGAAGGAAAATGGTTTGCACCATGGAAGTCTCAAGTTCGCCGAGAACAGCCGATCGGAGCGTGGGAAGAGACGGGAGATCGCCGCCGCCGTAACACCGCCAGGATATAATTCCACCCCTGTTCACGTTTAGTACTCTGTTTTTCTATCAGCAAAAAATAAATTCTTGATTTACAATACATGAAAAAAAAAAAAAAAAAAGGATTGGCAGTAGCAACGGTGTATATGGTGATTGGTTGTTTATAGGACATATAGTAATATATGCAACCATGAGAGGCGTTGTTCTGGGTTTTTTTGTGTATCTACGTTTAAATATATTGAACTTTTCATTTTGTTTTTTAAAGGAGGATATTGGTTCAGTTCCCTCCAGGTGATTCGAACCCGTGACCAACTAGGTCGTAGGTGCAATTTTAATCGATTTAATATATAATACATTTATTAATTTTGAGTACTTATTTATCTGGATAACAATCGCGTTCTTGTTCAAAATTTATCATGGTTCACATGTGGAATTTAATTTCTTCTAATCTTTCCGTCCCAATTATATAGTCCAGTTTGATTTTTCATACAGATTAAGAATAATATTAAATATAGAAAGATTTATATTTGGGACATCCCAAAAAAAATATGGAATATATAATTGGGAGGAGTCATATTAAATATAGAAAAAATTTTCCAAAATTATTTTTTCCCCCAAAAGTTTTTAAAATTAATTTTTTATAGCTAAAATAAATGAATTTTTTTACATCCCAAAAAACTTTGATAAAAAAACTAAATAGTTGTGAATCTGCCCCCAAATTTTTTTCTCATAGTTTAAATATGGGAGGGAAAGTAAATCCCCATCCGCCACTTACTACTTATTGAGTAATTTATTGCTGCAGTGTTTATATTAAGAATTTAGAAAGGGGCATTGATATTTTCGGAACTCGAGGTTTTATAGTTTTCTTAAGTAAAAGGTCAACTCCTTAAGTTTCTTGGGGTAATTATGATGTTCAAATTTAGATTACAAGTATATAAATAATATAATGGAGGATGTATTTGAAAAATTGTTATAAGTATAACTAGGCTTAGAATGTGTATGGACAAAGGCAATATATAACTAGGATTGAGATTTTAGAATGTTCAAAGGCAATAATCTAGGATTGAGATTTTATGTTCCATTCACAAGGTTTTTTTTTAAAACAAATGGAGCATTATATACAACGAATTTTCAAGCCGTATTAGTTTTAAAATAAATAGTTGAAAGAGTGCAATTTAAATCTTTGAATATTTTCTGGAAAGAGAAAAAATCTCTATAAAATTGTTTATTTGTGCTAATTTCAAATACTTGGCCGTAGTTTGCTTTTGCACAAAAGCTAATAAATTCTAAAAACTTCTTTGTAAACTACAATATTTATTATATTTGAAAGTGTAACATCTTTGTCACAACAATGAATTTTCAAGCCGTATTAGTTTTAAAATAAATGGTTGAATTAAAAAGTGCAATTTCAATCTTTGAATGTTTTCTGAAAAGGGAAAAAATCTCTATAAAATTATTTATTTGTGCTAATTTCAAATACTTGGTCGTAGTTTGCTTTTGCACAAAAGCTAATAAATTAGTTATGGTAAAATTAATGAATCATTGACATGCTTAAAAAAGATATTTAATATAATTGTTAAACCCCCTTAAATGATTTAAATTGCAATTAAAAGTATAATAAGCATTAGATATAATAATTGAAATTATATCCTTGGTTTTTGTATCATAATAATATTTAAATCATAGTTAATTTGCAAACTCAAAAATAACTTTCTAATTTTATATCCTTGATTTTTGGGATTATTTAATTTGTTGATTAAATGTTTGATTGAATTTTAATAGTTACATACGGAAATAGGAAATTTAATTATTAAGTTGATGATAAATTAATAGTAAATTGATATAGTAAATCAATTTATAATTGGAAGAATAAGGTAGTGTCATGGTTTGCCACATGGCTAAGGTGACACATGGATTTGGAAGAATAAGGTGTTGACAAGTGTACCAAATTGTTCAGGTGAAGATATGTGGCAACTTTTTTTTTTCTTTTAGTATATAGGGTTGATATATAAATGTACGACAATACATACCACGCGTTTTAGCTCAAATGATATTGTTTAACCTCTTTATTAAAATTTGAACACTGAGTCCTTCAATTTTTGATATATATCATCTCCCCTCCAATTATTTCTCTCAAACTTATTAAGAAAAAGGTGTACGACACATGTTGATGGCCTTTTGATCAACAACATAAATTTTAAGTGCAATATGACTTGGAAATTAAGCGGGAATGACTAAGCAACTAAAACTGTACTTTTTATTGATAAAACCGAGATGAAGAAGTGCAATAAGACTTGAAAATTAAAAGGGAATGACTAAGCAGCTAACACTATACTTTTTATTGATATGACCGAGATGAAGATCTGATCGGTGGGAAAATTATGAAAGGCTCTATTACAAAGCATTAATGACAGAGCCAAAAAGTCCTTTTTTCAGTCATAAAGGACTTCTATGTATTTTATTACATTTACAAGGGAAACAATGATTGTTTGGTATGTGAGTGAGACACTTGTTATCTCGCTTACATAATTGCATGTTGGGCAATCACTTATAGTTTATTTGTTGTCTTGGCATAAACTTTGTAGGTGGCGTCTTTGTGTGCCACTAAATACTCAGGTCGGCCATCGTTGACTTTTCTAGTTTATTTTGTCAAACTAGATCGACCTTCAGATGCAGTTGTTAACCTGACTGACCAGCCCTGGTCGGCTATCAACAATAAGCACTAAGATGATGAAGCCATGACCCTTTGGGAGAAAAAAATTATATTAGTATGAAATCCTTAAATTAACTTGTCCATGGAAACTATATATGTATCTTTAAGGGTTGTCTTTCATCAAACTCTATAAATTTGTGGCCACTAAAAACCAAGGGCCTGAATCATGCCTGTAACATAAAGTCTTCTCTGCAACCGTTGTATGTATATTTAACCTAGTAGTAAATTAAATACTTGTTTTCATTCACAAGTTAAATGTCCCATCATGCTAAAAACAATGTAGGTCTGTTGTTCTTATCTAAGCATTTTCTTAATAAAATTTAGGGTGGAGTCATTGCCATCCGTACTTAAGACAAATTGTACGTCCGTACTTAACTACAATATACATATATATACATATATACATATATACACACTCTTCGTGGGCTTCATTCATGCTCAAATTACTTTTATGTTATGAATTTCTTATTTTTATAGTCATTTTATTTTATTTGTGTTCAATCATCCTATTCGTTTAACGTGTTTATGAGATAAATATTCATCTACGACGCATCAACCATCATCCGAAATCCGGATTGAGATTTTTATGTTCCACTTTTCCCCTGTTCCATTCATCCACTCATATTCCTTTACATCGAATGAATGACAAATGTACAAGACGCCACAATCAGACATGTGCGTTCATCCAATATATGGAATAGAGATAAACAGGAGATCACATCCCTTGAAATTTGGGGTCAAATTTGACTTTCTTCCATTTACAGGGTAGTGTCAAATTTAAAGATGCTTTAAAGACAAGGCATGAAAAGATAGGAATAGCTAGAGTTGAATGTTCCAATACATATAAATTTGGTGATCAACTCAACCACATATCAACACTAAAATAAACATATCAATAAGTTGACCAATAAACTCTTCATAAAAAAGTGACAGTTTTCGGCGCCATTGGCGGTCAACCGACACCAGCCCACATTTCATGTGAAGTACAAAAGAAAATATATCAACTTGCAAGGAGCCAAATTTTTAAATCCTTAACACATGCATGAATTTCACAGTTCAAAGCTTATTAATTAGTTAAACCATAAAAAAAACTAAAACAACTCTGTATGAAATTTTATAAAGTCCAATTGCATTTTTCTATATTTCTTGTTACCTGCCACTTTGAATTAAAAGACGTACTGTCCCTGTTTTCTGTTTTTAAAGACTTTTTTGGTCCAGTTAATTGTATTTTAGTTATATCTAGTGAAGGGATATTAATTATATATAGAGTCGACTATAAGCTATATTCAATGATGAAAGAAATCAAGACCATTGAAGCTTGGACAGTAAAAAAAATTAAGATTTGTTCATCTTTTACCTTGTGGGATGGCCAGGGGCGGAGCTAGACGTATAATTTTGGGGGCTAAGTAATTTTGGGGGGGCTAAATCACTAAAAAATAATTATTTAGTATTAAAAATTAATATTCTAAAATAAAATATACATAAAAAAAAACTATTTTTCAAAAAAAATTGGGGGGCTAACGCCCCTGGAGATGGCCTAATAGTGTACGGTGGGTTCTTGATTAAGTCTCAGTTTATATCTCGCATATCACAAAAGACTTACCTAGTGTACGTAGTTAACTGATGTTGGATGCTATCAGTATGCAAGTATTATCGCGTCAAACCCGAGATTTACTAATACGCATCCAAAAGATAATGACTATAGATTTCCCGGTATCCCAAAACAAAAACAAAATGTTCCCCATTTCTTCGCATGCAGTTCATTCAAACAATTATAAGAGTCTACAAAACGCCATTCAATGAAAACGTTCATTTAATTTTATTTTATTGTTATTTATATTTTATATTTTTTTGTTGGGGAAGGGGGAGGAAGTACTAGTTCAAATAGAAAACTTCCGTGGACTGGCATCCGTACTTATATTTATAAGAATGGTACTTAAGTATATTCGCATCCCACAAATTACTCTCTTGAACTTTCCTGTGAGTTTCATTAGATTTGACTTTTACTTTGGCCAGCTCAAGACATCCACCACCAGCAACTACGTTGTTCCAAGTTCTTCACATATACACAGTATTTTAAAAAGTCTTTAGCCTAAGTCGGACGGGGGACGGATCGTTTAGGCGGGCCTTAAGGGCGGCGTTAACGTTAGCAAAAACCTCCTGAGGATTAGACGGGCTGTCGGAGAAATAATAGTGCATTTAAATAAATAAATCTCTGGATAATTGACCACTGTAAATTACTTCAAAGTAATCAGCCAGATCTGATGGTCCCAAAACAAGTTTGTCGATCTTATCAACCGCGTATAAAGCCAGCGATAAGGTATCAAAAACAAACTATTGATAAGTCAACCAAAAAACTCTTAATTAGAAAATAGTTGAGCAGCAAACATGGCACCATTGCCGGTCCACCCTTCCTTAAAATTCTCATTTTTATGTTCCCAAAAAGTCAACCAATATAAAATTCTCCCTCACCAATAAGCAATTTTTGTCCGTGGATAAAATCAGGAAAAATCTGCGAATTTGCATATAGATTCCAAGCATATCCATTGAACAATTATATATAAAGCATGCTACAAAAATGCTATACACGTTGAGTGGCACATGTTTCTAGTTAACAAGATTAAATAAATACTAACGTCAAGATAGAACCAACTTCTATTTTTGGCATAATAAAGTGACTTTTCAATATTAGCAATGGTTACCATTTGTAATGCAAAAAAAAAAAAAAAAAAAAAACAAAGGAACAGAAATTTAATGAATATGACCTGTCTTGTACTTGTGCATGCTAAATGCTAAGGGAGTAAAATGAAAAAATAGATTAATTTTATTAGTTAAGAATAACTGACCAAGTACTTTTCCAAGTAATCAAGAAGCAGGTAAGTTTTTCTAACGTTTACCGCGCATTTTGCAATTGGAAGCTAAAGTTGAAAAATAAATCAATGTTTGACTCAAACTTGATTATTAAAAGTTCATTTCAACTCGGTTTGCCGAGATATGAAGCTCGACTTTTTTATTGAAAAATATTATAAAATATCAAACTACTTTCGCTCGATTCATATTTGGCTCGACTAAAGCTTTATTCAGCTTGGTTCGATTAAAAAATCAAACACAATTTTCAAAACTCGATAAAATTTGAAACAAGTTTGAGTTCACTTCTACCACAAGCTTGTAGCTCATGTGGTATTGCTTACTCTTTGAAAGAGTGTTGACCAGGGTTCGTGTTGAGTGTGTCAAAATAGAAGAAGGCTTTTGTCCCACATTGCTTGTGGAACAAAAGGGATGGGAGCCTTGAGGTTATTTAAGGAGCCTATGTGTGGTGTTATCAATTGCACCAGTCAAATACACTTTAACCTTTGTGGTTTGACTCTAGTTAAATTCCTTTCTTGTATTCTCTAGTATGGAGAGTTGGGAGAGAGGTGTGAGTTAGTCAAAGGTTTGTAAGAGTGTGGGGACTCTTTGGTCGGGAGAGAATGTCTGTGTGATTGTAAAAATGTTTCACATAGTGGAACTTCTTTCTCTGGGTGCCCGTGGTTTTTCTCCGGTTTTGGAGTTTCCACGTAAATTCTTGTGTTGTGGATTGTTGTTATTTCCATTTTATTTCTCGGTTATTTCGCTTTATCCTGTGGGATGAATGTGGATCCGATTTTTCCCAACAAGTGGTATCGAGCCCGGGTTGGGTCTCTTGGAATTCCGAGTATGCTCGTGGTCGCGCCGATGTCGACCTTCCACATCGAAAAGATTTCTTGAGCGGTGTCCTGGGGTCTCATTTGGAGGCGGGTTGTTCATCGTGGCTAGGAGTGGTTCAAGCGGTGGAGAAATTTGATGGAAGGGTCGAGTTTGGCTTATGGCATGTATAAGTCAATGATGTGATGGTATGATCCTGTTACACAAGGCTTTGAAGGTTAATCACAAGGTGGAGGTGGAGTTAATCGGCAAATAACTCCTCATCCGGTCTAACATTGTGGCGATGATGATTTTCTTTGATTAGAAAATGTATGTCCTTTTGCGGAGTTAAGTTGCCATGAAAGAGGATGTGGTTATGTTAGCGGGTCCACGAATTTGCGCCGCGGGCATTGGCTTGTCATGGAAAGATGCATGGTGTGGTGGAATTTCACACGGGCATTGGTTTTGACATGGATGCGGGGTGTGTGGTGGAATTTACACACGGGTATCGGTTTGGCATGGATACAAGGTGTGTGTTTATGTCGATGGTCAAGGACTTCGGGAGGGCCAAAAGTCGGAGTTGCACCATAAATTTCAAATGGGTTTTTCGACATGTCTTTGAGGAAATTCTTAGAATGGTGTATTCTAAGTGGTCTACTCATATGGTGGAGTAGGGTTCTCTAGTTTGAGAATGATGGTTCTCTGGTTTGAGAATCGTGATTGTCGGTGAAGACAATGGGGCTTCTTTTATTTTGCCAAGGTGGAGTTTGTTGAGTGTGTCAAAATAGAAGAAGGCTTTTGTCCCACATTGCTTGTGGAACAAAAGGGATGGGAGCCTTGAGGTTATTTAAGGAGCCTATGTGTGGTGTTATCAATTGCACCAGTCAAATACACTTTAACCTTTGTGGTTTGACTCTAGTTAAATTCCTTTCTTGTATTCTCTAGTATGGAGAGTTGGGAGAGAGGTGTGAGTTAGTCAAAGGTTTGTAAGAGTGTGGGGGTACTGGGGTCGGGAGAAAGAATGTCTGTGTGATTGTAAAAATGTTTCACATAGTGGAATTTCTTTCTCTGGGTGCCCGTGGTTTTTCTCCGGTTTTGGAGTTTCCACGTAAATTCTTGTGTTGTGGATTGTTGTTATTTCCATTTTATTTCTCGGTTATTTCTGCTTATCCCTAGGGGATGAATGTGGGATCCGATTTTTCCCAACAGTTCGAACCTTGTATCTTTCAGTTTCTTTGAAATTTATTTCCTTCCCTCCAACCACTACAACGAAAAAAAATATCATGTTCACTTCTACTCGATTTGTTACACAGAAACAAATTTTACATCCCCAGGAAGTGCAAGGACATCGTAACAGGAAAAAAGAAACAGTAATTACAAGTGCATTAGAAATGAATAATTACAGCAGCGCACTTGCCGGTTTAAGTGGCAATACCCATGTTTGAATGCAAGATTTAATAGTAATATACGATGCAAGTGGAGTTTCAATATATCATTTGCATATGGACTATATGGTATTATAAAGAAAAAATAAATTCAAAGTACATGCATGTTTATATTGATTGATGCAAATTAAAAAAAGAGTCTTACACATCAGTCCATGTAATAACTGGGATAGCCTCTCATATGACATCCGTACTTATGGAATTATTTCTACTTCTAATTTCTCTACTATAATATTGTCGGATCTTAGTCAGCTCACATGCATTGTCTCTATGTTCGATATCTACTACCTTGACTTTCACGAATTTTCATACTAAATTTAATCCAACTTGTTTTTTTTTAATGACCCATGTGTACACACTGCTCCAGAAAATAGTTCGATAAAGCGATTTGAGATAGTGCTTTTAGACGGAAGTGTTATTAAAAATTCGCAGATATTTTAGACAACATTTTTGTAGGAAAATGTTATCACAATAAACCATATAATAGCGCTTTAATTATTAACGAAGTGTTATATGAAGAAAATTAAAGATAGCACTTAATTAATATTAAGTGTTATATATGTTCTTGGAATAATGATTTTGTACAACAAGCGTTATCTAAGAAATTAATTTCAATCACTACGCCAGAAAATAGATCAGATAGCATATTTCAAATATCGCTTTTAGATGGAAGTACTATTGAAAAATTCGCAGATATTTTAGACGGCACTTTTGTAGGAAAGCACACATAATGTTCTTCAATATATCTTAGTGTAACTCTGGTTCTAAAACTACCAGATAATTGCTTGAATTCAAATTTATTAGTTTATTTTGGACACGCGAGCTGCTCTTATCATATTATATTGAGCTATTTTTGTTTTAGTTCCAAGTGAATGATGGATTGTTCAATATTTTTATACTATTAAAACAATATATTAGGATAAATTTTGTCTCTTTGTTTTTTAATTTTAAGATTTATGAATTTTGTTGTCGCTCTCCTGTTGCATTTTGTTTGCTCTTGTTGGTCACATGATTAAATGGTGGGAAACATAAGTTTGGTTGAATACTGAAAGCCGAAAAATCATCGTAAGATCATAACGCTTATTATGATGTGATATCTATGTTTGATAAATGGTTTTATCATGATTTTGATGATTTTGTTTTATACCAAAACAATGGTTTTAAAGGTTGTCCAAATACTCCTAAATGATTTAAAATGATTTTAATATTTTCCGAAGTATAACTTCAAGTTTTATTTTCGACAAAATTGGACAACACTTTTAATGATTTTTCATTAATGTTTTTTTACACCAAAACAATGTTTCTAAATGTTGTCCTAATACTCCCGATCGGTCTAAAATGCTTTCACTATTTTTCGGAGTATTTCTTGAAGTCTATTTTCGATATAAAATTGGACAACACTTTTGTTTTGAGGTCAACCTAGGTCGCCGTATAGGCAACCCGTGACTCAAAGTTGAGAAAAAACAAAAACTTCATGTTTGCGAAAAAATGGTCAGGAAACCGGTTGCCCTATAGGGCAACCGGGGGCGTCGGCCGACCCTTGGGGCGTGCACTGGGAGCAAAAATGAAACAGAACATTTGCCCTTCGTTTTTTGAAGTTGTGCGACCGGTTGAAGTAAGGGACGACCTGGTCCGAACCCTACGTCGACCGGCCGCCTGTAAATTTATATTCTCATTTTCAAACGCGTCTATTTGTGCGACGGTGCATCTTAAGTTTGACAAAAAAATGTAACCGTCAGCAGTGCAGACATATTTCCTTAATTTGTGGGATTGATTTCTAACATGCTCTTTTCTTCAATTGTCTTGCAATTTTTTACAAATTCATGTCCCCAAGAGGAGCCTATCATGTACAAGACATCTTCTATAAATAGAGGAAGAATTGAAGCAACACAACAAGTGAGAAAACTACAACACAACAAGATACACTCAAGAATACACTTGTTCTTACATTGTCTTATTTCTTGTTGTAATTTGCCTAGCTATTCACTTTCACATTCTTGAGGTCTGGCTATTCTTGATTACACTTGCACTCTATTGTATTATCAATTATCGAGTTGTAATCTTGAATTTGTGGTCGTCATTCAAACACAAGATATCCTTGTGAGTGTTCTTGTGGTAAGAACACACTTGGGTGAACTAGGTGTTAGATGTAAGAAGATTGTGGTAATCTTCTTGTTGAGGTGTTGAAGAGTGTGGTGCTCTTCAAGGGTGAAGATTGTGGTAATCTTCACAAGGTGCCGTTGGAGATTGTGGTAATCTTCAAGTGAGATTGTGGTAATCTCAAAGGTGGTGTTGAAGAAGAGTGTGGTGCTCTTCAAGGTGTTGGTGTAAGATTTTGTTGTAATAATTTTGGTAATTATTAATAAAATCTTTTTCTCTTTTCGAAATCCATCCCTGATATACTGGGGTGGTAGAGGATTAGGCCCTAGGTGGGTTGAACCTCTTTAAATCGACGCGTGTTGCTTACATTCCGCACCTTTATATTTGTCTTTGAGCATTCAATTCGAAAAAAGAGGGATAAATCGAAAAGATGGAGATAATCTATTCACCCCCCCTCTAGATTATCGTAGCCGCTTGGACTTACAAGTGGTATCAGAGCCAAACTCTTTGGCAAGCTCGTTTCACATCGCGAGTGAAGAGAAACGATCGTCGGCTCTGAACGAAGCTCAACTTTCCGGCACCTCCACCACCAAGCCACCTCGGTTTGATTCCAAAAATTTTATATTTTGGAAAGAAAGAATGGAATGCTATTTACAAGGTTGCGGGTTTGACATTTGGAACACCGTCATTAATGGAGAATCCATTCCGATGAAAGATACACCACACACCTCAAAAGGCTTCAAAAAGCTCAATGATGAAGAGAAGAAAATCATCTCCTTAAATGGTAAAGCTCTTAATATTTTACATTGTTCACTTACCACTTTGGAATTTGATCATGTTGTAGGTATTCGATCGGCACATGAAGTATGGCAAAATTAGAAGCCATCTATGAAGTATATGCAAATGAAAGGAGCAACTCAAAAGCATCTACTTCACAAATGAATACAACATCAAATCCAACAACATGGGATAAGCCTTCTACAACCTCCCATGATGAACAAGTTGAACAATGCCTCATGGGCATCGAAGAAGAAAATGAGGTAAATTCTAAAACCTCTACTTATATGACAATGAATTGCAAAATGAATATAGTGATTTGCAAAATGATTATGATGAGCTACAAGATGAATTCCAAAACTTACTTGTTAAATACAAAAATTTGAAAAAGGAATTCATTGTTTTGAAAAATGATAAGGATAGTTTGTTTACTTCCTATGAATCACTATCATGTGCTCACACCACCACTCTTGACAAGGTTAGAAACCTTGAGAAAGAAAATAGTACTCTTGTTGAGGATATAAATTGCTTGAAAAATGATTTATCTAAATCCAACTTGAGTCTTAGATAGAATGACCAATATTGTTGATTGTTGTGATAATTCGAACTAGAACTTGATCATAAGCTTTAAGGGTGTCAATCACATGAAAAAGAATCAAGTCTCTAGACGTTGGTCATTATGCTCCTAGAATTATTACATGCTTTTATTGCGGTAAAAAGGGTCATACGGTAAATACTTGTCGGGCTAGAAATAGCTCTAATTATTGTTGGAGACCTAAAAGTCTCAAAGCTAATCCTAAAGGACCCAAACACATGAGGGTACCACAAAACAATGTCATATTAGGTACCCGTGAAATAATGATCAAGAAAATTTATACATACGAAGACATCAAATGACCGTTTCATTTGATCAAAGAAGGAGAAACTATTTTAAACAAAGCCAATTTCAAGAAGAGGATATAATCAAAAATGGGAAGAACACAAACCTTGGAAATGGCAAAGACATCATCAACAAGATGATTTTCAAAGAAAGAAGAGACTTTCAACAATGGGAAGGCAACAAACCTTGGAAATGGAGAAATCAAAGAAGTCATCATCAACAAAGTGACTTCTCAAGGGAAGATATCATCAACAATGGGAACGGCACAACCCATTGAAATGGCGTAATTGGTAACCCGTACCTCCCTAGTTAAATATGCATTTTATTTTGTTATTATGCATACTTTTATTTGTGTCTTAATTGCAAAATGAGTTTTCTAGTATTTATTTTTTTTTATTAAGGTCTTCAATATATATTTGTGCTTTTAAAATATTTTTTTTAAAAAGAAGACCTTATATGATGTTTTTAAAACTCTTGTGCATTTTTGTAGACTAAAGTGTGTTATCATCTTTTATGGATTTTTATGGCATGAGCTTACTTGTGATATCTCTTAGCCTACACTTTTATCATTATGATTTGTGCTAGATATGTTTTAAGAATTGTGTAGGATTTACATATTTTCACAAATGGCCATTTACGTCATTATTTGTCAAGAAAGGCATAAATTATCGAGGTACGTTTACTTGTGTTATTCTTACTCTTATAGACTCGATATATGTATTGCCATGTGCCTATGTGCTTGTTTTTCATAGTATTTCATACAAGTGCCATTAAGAGGATTTTTAGATTTTTTGAAAGGCACTATTCGATATTTGATTGCACATATTTGCCATATCAACTCTTGTTCAAATACTTCTTTTAAATAAGGTCTCAACTATATGCTTTCGGATTTTCAAATTTCAAAAGAGACCTTTTGTAGCTTTCTTAAGCTTATTTGAACTTGCATGATTTATTAGACTCTTGATGATCTTCTAAATGCATAGTATGTGTTTATTGCTTCATGGTCTATATATATAGTGTCTATTTATACTATGCTCTTATGCAAGATATTTTTGTGATTGATGATTGAGGCATGTTTTTACACTTGGACTATTTTTTCTTGCTTATATAAGCGTCTATGCCAATGAGTTTGTTAAAGTTGTGTAGATGAGAAATGAAGTACTCCAAATATTGTTACCTCAAAATATTTGGATGTAAATGTTCTATTATGAACACCTTAGATCAATTGGATGCCCTATGATGATAGTGATGAAGAAGACAAAAAAAGGGTATTCCGGAACAAACTCGATGACCAAGGCAACAATGGTCGAACTAAGGTGAAGGTTATGGCTCGAAAGGTATTTTCAAAAAGAAGGTAATTGATTTTGATGTAATATTTGCACTTTACTTGCTCATTCTTGTTTTAAGAAAATTTCAAGCTTTACCAAATGGATGTTAAATCCAATTTTTCTAAATGATTTCATTCAAATAGAAGTCTATCGGAGTTTAAAATTTTAGGCCAAATGATTTTTATAAAAGGCCTTGTATGATTTAAAACAAGTACCCGTGTATGGTATGATAGACTTAACTATTTTTGCTAAATGATTTTACAAGAGGCAAAGTTGATACTACTCTCTTTGTTTGAGAAAAAGGGCAAGATTGTTTAAACTTGTGCATATTTATGAGAATATTTTTGGTGCTACTAATGAATATTTGTGCAAGATATTTTTCTAAGTTGATACTAGGTGAACTCGAGATGAGCTTGATGGGGAGCTCAATTTATTGCTTGGACTTACAAGTGGTCTTGAAGGAGTTAGGCATTGAAGAAAGAAGAACTATCTCAACCTCTATGGCTAAAGATTGACAAAGGTTGAGAAAGGCATGTCGATCGACAATTAAATTCGAGGTATGTTTTCTTGTATTATTTTTATAGACTCGACATTCCATATGTCTTATGTCTATATGCTCGACTTCAAAAACTATCCCAACGAATCTCATTAAAGTGCCATTAAAAGAAATTTTCAAATATTTGAAAGGCACTTCTTCGTATGACTTGTTGTATCCAAAAGTTTTAAAGCGTTCTTATTTTTTTTCGGGATAACAAGTTCGGTATCTATTATACGGTTATTCATATTCAAAATTTGGTTCGTCATAATCGAACTAAACATATTGAGATTCGATATATTTTTTAAGGGATTGTGATTTTTTAACAAAAACTTGAGATGTGTTTAATTCCGTCTCAAGGATAACTCGCGGACTTTTTGATCGTTAACCACCGAGTATTTTACCTCATTTCGAGCTTGATTATGACATAATATATATTGAATGAAGTCTACGTTTGCATTTTGCACGTTTTAAAACTTAGGGGCAAAAAATCAGATTTTTGGTTGAAAATTCGGATTTTGGAAAAACCCCGACAGACAGTGGGGTGAAAGGGTTGAGGGCAACCGTCGCCCTCAACCTCGACCGTCGCCCTCAACCACGACCATCGCCGCCTAAGCAAAATATTGGATTAAAATGGTTCTCGTCTTGAAAGATTCGCAAGTTTAACTTCTTTTGGCCATTTTTCGTCCCCTTTGCAAATTTCACACACAATTCACTTCAAATGAGTTTTGATGCATGAATTATATATTTTGGGGATTATCTAGCTCGACTATCATCATCATTGCTCGTCTTTACCGATTGAATGGTAAGAATTTCACTATCTTTAGCTCAATTGGGTTGAACCCGAGCTTGTGGCTTATATGTATTTTTCTTGATGTGATTCATATATGTTTGTGATGAGCTTATTGATTGTTGATGAATGATATTTGTTAAATTGTATTTGGTGATGAAAATCTTGGCTTGATTTCATTTACAAGGACTATATATAACTTTTTCTATTTTTGACGCCCGCCAAGTGTTCGATAAAACGTTTCAATGAAAAATTCATCACCTACATGATTCTCTCGATTTCAAAAGTCTTATACATTTATAGAGATCATGTTTTGGTAATCAAATGAGTTTTCATAAACCTCTACAAGTCGTATGATTCGACTTTTCCCTCCTATTTGGTTTATAAGCTTCAATGCTCAAATAGCTCGATACATCGGTTTAGTTGTACTATTTGATATGAATATATGATGTATTTATCGTGCTAACATTCTTTTTGATGATTCCAAAGGGGGAGAAACAGGTGGAGAAACAGGTTATAAACTCTGTAGCTCATAAAAGCTAAGATAATCTTAACGAAAAGAAGATATAAGCTATGGCTTCATAAAGCCATAAGTTGTGGATCATATTTAGTCCACTTGGTGCATTATGGTTATGTATGAATCATGGTCCATTGGTTGTAGTATGGACTTACATACGGTTCTAATGATGTATCTTTGACAGGGGGAGCTTTTAAGTTATTGATACTTAAGCTCAATATCGAAAAGCTAAGATTTTAGCTTATGTTGAAGTTGCTTCTATATTACTCTTGTTGTGCATGTTGATAGGGGGAGCATTTGCTATATGTGTTTGAATATCTCTACTCCCATCCTTGTGTTTTTACTGCATGGAATGTTGTCACTCACAACGGATAGTTCTTTTTACCGGTAAAATTGTTTTGTTTTCAAAATCGCCTCTCAAAATTGTTTTGTTTTCAAAATCGCCTCTCAAAATTGTTTTGTTTTCAAAATCGGCCTTGTCAAGTTGTTTTGGTTTGTAATCATCAAAAAGGGGGAGATTGTTTGATAAATGGTTTTATCATGATTTTGATGATTTTGTTTTATACCAAAACAATGGTTTTAAAGGTTGTCCAAATACTCCTAAATGATTTAAAATGATTTTAATATTTTCCGAAGTATAACTTCAAGTTTTATTTTCGACAAAATTGGACAACACTTTTAATGATTTTCTGTTAATGTTTTTTTACACCAAAACAATGTTTCTAAATGTTGTCCTAATACTCCCGATCGGTCTAAAATGTTTTCACTATTTTTCGGAGTATTTCTTGAAGTCTATTTTCGATATAAAATTGGACAACACTTTTGTTTTGGTCAACCTGGTCGCCGTATAGGCAACCCGTGACTGAAAGTTGAGAAAAACAAAAACTTCATGTTTGCGAGAAAATGGTCAGGCAACCGGTTGCCCTATAGGGCAACCGGTGGGCGTCGACCGGTCGACCCCTTGGGCGACCGGTACCTGGGAGCAAAAATTGAAACAGAACATTTGCCCTTCGTTTTTGAGGTTGTGCGACCGGTTGAAGTCAGGGACGACCGGTCGAACCCTACGTCGACCGGTCGCCCTGTGTAAATTTATATTCTCATTTTCAAACGTCTATTTGTGCGCGACGGTCGCTTCTTAAGTTTGACAAAAAATGTAACCGTTGTTGTGCAAAGGACATATTTCCTTAATTTGTGGGATTGATTTCTAACAGCTCTTTTCTTCAATTGTCTTGCAATTTTTTACAGAATTCATGTCCCCAAGAGGAGCCTATCATGTACAAGACATCTTCTATAAATAGAGGAAGAATTGAAGCAACACAACAAGTGAGAAAACTACAACACAACAAGATACACTCAAGAATACACTTGTTCTTACATTGTCTTATTTCTTGTTGTAATTTGCCTAGCTATTCACTTTCACATTCTTGAGGTCTAGGCTATTCTTGATTACACTTGCACTCTATTGTATTATCAATTATCGAGTTGTAATCTTGAATTTGTGGTCGTCATTCAAACACAAGATATCCTTGTGAGTGTTCTTGTGGTAAGAACACACTTGGGTGAACTAGGTGTTAGATGTAAGAAGATTGTGGTAATCTTCTTGTTAAGGTGTTGAAGAGTGTGGTGCTCTTCAAGGGTGAAGATTGTGGTAATCTTCACAAGGTGCCGTTGGAGATTGTGGTAATCTTCAAGTGAGATTGTGGTAATCTCAAAGGTGGTGTTGAAGAAGAGTGTGGTGCTCTTCAAGGTGTTGGTGTAAGATTTTGTTGTAATAATTTTGGTAATTATTAATAAAATCTTTTTCTCTTTTCGAAATCCATCCCGGATATACTGGGGTGGTAGAGGATTAGGCCCTAGGTGGGTTGAACCTCTTTAAATCGACGCGTGTTGCTTACATTCCGCACCTTTATATTTGTCTTTGAGCATTCAATTCGAAAAAAGAGGGATAAATCGAAAAGATGGAGATAATCTATTCACCCCCCCCTCTAGATTATCGTAGCCGCTTGGACTTACAATCTACTGAATACATACATGGGATAGCGCTTCTTCACAAAACCGCTATCAATTTAATGCCAGATAACGCTTATTTTATGAGTGTTATCTTATGAATACAAATATGGGATAGCACGTCCTCAAAAAAACGCTATCAAATATGCATCTTAGATAGCGGTTACAGGATAGGGCTTCGGATAACGGTCGTTGTGATAGCACTTTGAAACACTATCTAAAGGGGAAAAACGCGTTATCTGAGTGATTTTTTGGCATAGTGACACGCTTACGCCGCGACCTAACTAATCCTGGACTTGCAAGTGCGAAAGACCCCTTGACCCAACAGGATGTAAATCATCGGATATCCAGGTGGTCAGGGTTGATCAACCGACTAATCCTGGACCTGTCAGTACTAGAAACCCCTTGACTCCAGCAGATGTAAATCGTGGGATATGCCCGGGTGGTCAGGGTTGATCCAACCGGTTTCCAAGTGCAACCCCTGCCAGATTGACCCCCAGACTTAAGCAAACGGGGTTGTTTCAGTCGGGAATTGAACCCACGCTGCTGAAAAGACTGTGGATTACCAGCCCCTCTTTACCACTCGGCTATGCCCGGGGCATCTAACTTGTTTTTCTTTTCTTTATGGGTGATTATATCCTCTAGCTATATAGGTTGACTTTGCGAAGGACACAAATTGTATATGGCTACAATCACTACAAACTGATGTCTACAAATTATTTAGTTGTATCAAATCAATTAGCATCATAAACATATTCGTCTTAGGAGACATATTTATGGTTGCCTCTTGCTATTACAAAATATTGGAAACTGACATTCTCTACCTTCATCATTTTTTAAGTAAATATTTATATAGGGTCTAATTCATTAGGCAATGTATGTGAAAACAAGAAACGCGACTTTGGCTCTTGGCCGAGAAGTCTCAATTTCAAATCTTCATATATGCACTACTTAGTCGAATTTGTTGCACATAGCTTGCCCTAGAGGTGTCAAAAATGGGCTCGGTCCAGTGAAAAGGCCAGAGCGAGCTGCAATTTTGGATGCCCAAAAGGGATTGGGCCTATTAGGCTCGGAAAGTCGAGGCGGTCATATTTTCATGGGTTGGGGTCAGAGCTGGGAATAGTAGTCCACTGGAATCTCAACCCAGCCCGACATAATTTTTCCTTTGGCTCAACGAGTCGGTCCGGTCCGACCCATTTGATAGCTCTAGCTTGTCCAGTGCAATTAATCTATCTAGCATGGTTTGCATGTTATTATATCAAACCAGAGAATTTACTCATTGCGTACCTGAAGACTAGTAGTTGCAATTTGATTGTGTTTCAGGGATGTGTATTTGGAGATCCTTTGTTGAGAACTATTTTAGAAAATGTAGTGCATTATGAGGAAAATATATTGCAGAACCTAATGCATGTATGTTTATTTATGTTTTGAGAGAATGATAAATATTTTCTGAAACACAAACAAATACAGCTCCGCAGGTTTTTGAAGTCCTATTTTAACATATCTATCGAATCCATCTATTATATATCGTGGATTTTCTGCACCTATACATAATCATTCGCTGAGAGTAACTTTCCCCAAAAACTCCAAAAAGAAAGGGAGGATTGAGCTTAGATTACAATAAAAATGATCATAGCAAATGCATATAGCAAATTAACAATTTGCTAAAATTTGGACAAAATTATCTACAAGATAATCAGTAGAATATAGTCAATATACAAACAATTAACTCAACCATAATCTCGGATTGGTTCCCTATCCGTGGACAATGAAATCGCAACTTCTTCTATCGAAACGAACCGTGAGTATTATAGACTTGATTTTCAGCTATCATAACATATGGCTAATTTTGGTAGCTTAGCACCCCACTACCACTACATGCACTACAGTGGCCAACAGTCGAGCACTTCGTGCCAGTAGCTCCATTTCTTCGGAAACTGTAAAGAAAGGAAAGTGTTTCATCTTTTTGGAACTTGTGGCCAGTACCCTTCGGGTGCGCACTGTGTAAACCTTCGGGCTAGACGCAAAATCCTGTAAACCGCACTAGACAGGCTCGATCAAGTGGTGTAGATGTGGAGATTTGAATTTAAGACCTCGGCCTCAAGAAACCCAACCTACTCCACTAGGCCACCCGAATGAGGGGTGGGAATAGTGTAATTTGTTACTATATACAGAGGTAAAAGGGAAAATGGAATAAATGCAGTCAACAGACCCTGCTTTGTATCTCGTGGCCATAATCTTTGGCATCAATGTTCTTTTTTCAGAGCTTTCTTCAAACGATTTCTTAAGCACAAATCCATCACCATTGCATTCAGAGCAATCACAATCAACAAATATGTTAAAAGAAAATAGCAGAAGCATAAAGAATGAAGATAAATGTTTCATACGAATTTGAGTTCCATCATAAGCTTTATACAAAGAAAAAGGAAAAGTTATACTAGGTAGGTGTATATCAGTTAATTGCTAATTGCACTAATCATTCCTATGAATCCCTATGATTGTTGTACACTATATGCAAGTAAATAAATTATGCCCTCAAACACTCTTATTCACAAATGTACACGGATTGCTGAATATAGATGATTGCCATTCCTTTAATAAAATAACATAAGGTTGAATGAGCAAAGCCAAAAAGATGGAGCTCCAAATTTGTTAGGCATAGTACTTTTTTGTGTTATCATTTCTCGTTGTGTTAGTATTGTTAGTCCACCTCATGGCTTACATCACAAATGGTAGGTAGAAATTGTAGCCTTGTCAAGGAAGCATGGGGGCATCCCAATCTGGTTGTTTTGGAATGAGGAGCTTGCGGTACAAGTTGAATAGGGTCAAGCGGACTCAAGATTTGGAATTACCAGGCGTTTGGTAATGTTTTTGATCGGTCCGACCCGGCCGATGATGCGGTTTGATGGCTCAGTGTATATGATAGTGATCCGCCTCTCCGACTCATCGGTGAGCTACATCGTTGTGTGGTGAGTATGAGCTACGTTTGAAAATGGAGGAGGATTTTGGCGCCCGAAAAGTGCGGTTAAGTGGGCGATCGAGGGAGCGCAACACTAAGTTTTTCCATGGAGTTGTTAAACGAAGAGGTGTCGCGCTAGGATCCACTCGATTGACGATGATGGGGTAACGATTACGCAGATTACGAGATTCGGAAGTCGGCGATTGAGTTCTTTCGATCTTTATTGACTTGACTTGGAGTATCGACTCCCCACGATGAGTTCTTTCCCGTCTTCCCCGATTCCGTTGATCTTGATGGACTTTGTGTTATGCCAACGGCTCGGGAGGTTCGCGATGCGGTGTTTGGGATTGATCGATCCCCAGTGTTTGGGGCCTGATGGATTCTCATCTTTGTTCTTTCAGCACTGTTGGGATTTCGTCAGATCGGATGTTGAGGATGCGGTGGTTGACTTTTTCTCGGGTAATCTCATGCCGTCCACGTTCACGGCGACATCTATAGTTCTCATCCCGAAGGTTCCTCACCCTCGGAAGTGGACTGAGTTTCGGCCGATTAGCCTGTGCAACGTGACGAATAAGATTATCTCTAAGATTATGAATGCGCGGTTGGTCTCGATTCTGCCTTTGATTGTGTCGCCGAATCAGAGTGGTTTCACACCCGATCGTGTCATCTCGGATAACATTTTGCTCACAGCAGAGCTTATCCATGATATCGCTTAGCCACCGAGACTCCTAATGTGGTGATGAAGCTGGATATGGCTAAAGCTTATGATAGGGTGCAATGGGATTTCTTGTATACAACTATGATTCACATGGGCTTCCCCTGTTCGGTGGATTGATATGGTTGGTAGTTGTATTGAGCACTGCGGCTTCTCTGTTCTGGTTAATAGTATCCCTTCTGGATATTTTCCTTCGACTCGGGGACTACGGCAGGGGGATCCTCTATCTCCTGCCTCGTTTGTTCTGGTGGTGGAGTATTTATCCCGGGGATTGGATTCCATTATTAGACAACACCGGATATGATTTATCGGACGCGACGGGGTTTCGGTGACACATCCGCCTATCTTTGATGATGTGGTTATCTTCACTAGGGCATCGATGATGGCCTCGTCACGCTGAGGCACTTTCGGGAGCACTATTCTCGCTTACTTACGGCCACCGGTCGATGTCCGGAAGAGTAGATTCTTTCGCCCCACGTTACATTGACGGTAGGAGCACATGGTTCATGGTGACGCTGGCTTTGTTCGCGATGACTTGCCGATGACTTATTTGGGTGTCCCTTTGTTCAAGGGGCGAATGACGAAAGAGCTCTTCCTCCCGGTGATTGGAGGATGTTGGATAGAGTTCTTTGCTGGTGGTTGCATCGACATCCGTCCTTTGGTGGTAGGCTCGCTCTTATTCGGAGCACACTAATGGCCACCCCGTTGCATATTCTTTCGGTCATGCAACCGCCAAAGACATTCTTCATCGATTCGAAACAGATCATGGCTAGATTCTTCCTGGGGCTCCTACGCGAGAAGAAGACTCATTGATCGATTGGGATATTATTTGCCATCCTATTTCGGGGTGGGGTTCAGGTTGCGCCGACTTTCGGATATTGCCGACGCCTTGATTACAAGTTGTGGTGGAGGTTACGCGAGGGCCATTCGTTGTGGGCTCAATTCTTGATCGCCAAATCTTTACAATGGGCTTCGTTCTCCTGTAGAGCCTCTGTAACACATACTCATAGTCATCGTGGAGCGCTTGAGGCGGATCGGTATTCGAGCCCGGGAGCGGATTTTTTTTGGTCTATTGCGGTGGTAGTCGTGTCGGTTTACGGATGATATTTGGTTTGGGCATAGGCGCTTGCGGATCATTGTTTGGATCGGCCGTTGGGTCATATGACGGTTGATTGGTTCATTCGCGATGGTATGTGGGATAGAGACAGACTTTATCAGGTCATGGTATCCAGATGTGGGCTTCCTGAGAGTCTCATTGAGGATATATCCGAGGTTCCGATTCTTCCTCGGGGTCGGAGGATATCATGCGGTGGATGTTTACCTCTCATGGTGGGTTCTCTATGTCTTCGATTGGGATTCTCTCCCGGGTAGAAATGCTCGAACCTTCTCGTATGGTGCCATTTGGAACGATGCTCTTATTCCTACTATCTCTATATTCCTTTGGCGCCTCCTTCGTAATCGTCTTCCTGTGGATATCAAGCTTCAAGCACGTGGCACTTCCCTTGCCTCATGTTGCTGTTGTTGCTTGAATAATCCACATTCATCTCCTCAGGTCGAATCTATCCCGCACCTCTTTTTGATGAATGATATTGCTCATCCGTGTGGAATCACTTTCTTCCTTGGTTTGACACTACACTTCCACACATCACCGATATGATATTGTTCCTTTCATTTTGGAGGAATTGCACACACGGATCACACACGAGGCACTTGAGTTTCTTGGTTCCTGCTTGATTTTATGGTTTGTCTGGACGGAAAGGAATAGTGTCAAGCATCGACACACTCCTTTCTTGACATCTCACATTATTTGGCAAGTGGAGCGGTATCTCTGGATTCTTGTTTCAGGTCGGTGTTTGAGCCCTTCGGATTGGTCCGGATGCTTCCCTCTGATGAGTTTTTTTGCGGGGGGATGCTCCACCACGTTTCACGCAGCGGGTGGTGATTTGGCGAGCCCCTCGGTCTCCTCGGATCAAGCAACACGGATGGTTCGTTTAATCGAGACACATTGATTCTTGACTTGAGGGGGGATTGATTCAAGATCATTTGGACAGACTTATGTTGGCGTTTCACAATTCCTTCCAGGCAGTGTCTAGCTTTCATGCCGAGCTACTAGCGCTTGAGATCGGATTACGGCATGCCCGACAGTTTTCACTTCAGATTTGGATCAAGTTGGGCGCAATGGTGGTGGTCACCACGATCACTTCGTGGCCTTAGCTCTTGACAGTTCAAGACACACCGATTCGCATTCGGAACATCTTGAAGGACCTTGATGATTCGATTTCCCACATACACAGAGAGGGGAATCGACCAAACAGATCACCTAGCGAGTTGGGAGCTGCTACCCATGGCAGTCACATTGTTGATGAGGGCACGGCTTCTCACCACCTTCTTGCGCTCATTCGGATGGACCAGCTGGGATATCCGAACTTCAGATTTTCATAGATCATTGGTTCTCCTATTATTCTTTAGATTTCTCTCTATGATAGTCTTTCTAGATTTCGTAGTGATATGTTATTTGTTCTTTGATTTTCCCCCGCCTTGACGGGCATGACATTGTATGACATTTTGATTATTTGATATACAGGTAGGGGATCATGCCTCAGTCCCCCACCCCCGGGGTGTTATTTTGATTAAAAAAAAAAAAAAAACTTTGTTGATTTTGAAGAAATGTGGTGGCTGGAAATTTTGACAAAGTTTGCACATGTTGGAATTTTGTGCAATCACTTGCCTATAAAAGGCATCATCCGGCAGAGGAAGAATCACACCAACAACAAGCAATTTAACAATTGCTAGAAAGAGAGAAAAATAAAGAGTAGAGAGATTTCTATAAGTGTGTGTTTTGAGTGAAGAAAATGGAGAAAAATTAGTAGTAATTTTTCATTCTCACCCAAAATAGCATTCATATTTTCTCGGGTATTCCAAGTTGAGTGACTTGAGATAATTTGTGTATCTCCTATTTGTAGGGAGAAATTTTGTAATCCTACTATACATTTAGTGGAGGATTTATCTGGACTACGGTCTCGTAGTTTTTCCCAATTTGGGTTTTCCACGTAAAAATTCTTGTGTCCTATTTTTATCGTCTTGCACTATTATTTGGTACTTGGTTTGGTTCTCATTTTTATCCAGCTAAGTGGGAAAAGATTTTACTATTTCCATTGTGCCGGTGTCATTTATTTTGGCACTCTTTCCCAACAAGTGGTATCAGAGCCACGTTGTTGCGGATTAAAAAATGGAGGAATCGACATCTGTTGGTGGGATGTTCAAACTCAACGGATCCAACTAGAATATTTGGAAACCGAGTATGTTGGATCTTCTCTACTGCAAGGATCTTTATTTGCCCTTGAAAGGTGATACTGCCAAACCAAAAGATACAAGTGATGACGAGTGAAAAATCCTACCTGGAAAACCGTAGGATATATCCGTTTTCCTTGAGCATAGCATTTTCCATCATTTTGCTAATGAGGAAAAGGCTAATGTTCTGTGAATAAATATTGAAACTATGTTTGAGAGGAAAAATGCCTTGAACAAAGCTTCTATTATTAGAAAAATTGTTCGACTCAGATACACGGAAGGTGCGAACATGACGGAGCACCTAAATGTGTATCAGGGTCTGATAAATCAATCTACCACTATGAAAATATCCCTTGATGATGAAGTGATTGCTTTATTGTTGCTCACTCATTACCCGGCGGTTGGGACACGCTTGTGTTGTTAGTCAAGAATCAACTTCGGCCGAATGGTGAACTGACTATGCAGATGGTCAAAGATTGTCTTCTTAATGAAGAGTCCAGAAGAAAGGAGTTAGCATATTCTTCTGAGTCAAAAGCCTTAGTAGCTGAAAATGACAAACGGGAAAGAAGCAAGTTTAGAGGTTCTCAAAATAAAAGAGACAAATCCAGGGGGAGGTCCAAATCCAAGAAGGACTTCAAATGTCATTATTGTGGTGGTCCAAATCACTATGTCATTACGTCTAGTGTAACCTCATTTAAGAATTTCCCTTGGTGTTACAGTATTGATAACTACACGTCCAAAGTGTTTTAAGAGAAAAAATCACATGAAAAACGATCAATCATTTAAGAGAGTGAAAATTTATAGCAAATAACCTTATTAAGAAGTTTATTACAAACAATAAAGCAAATCGCATACATGATTTTCTTATATAATAACGAAAAGGCCTCAAATTCATAATTTTCTTTTATGGGTTATTGGAATTTATTGGCCCACAAATATGGGCCACAAGTGTGTCAGTCATCTTTTATGGGCCTTTGCATTTATGAAGAAAACACCAACTATTTTTCTAATAAAAATCTAATTAACTTTTAGTTGTTCCATAATAATATTGTGGAAATTAAAAAAACAATACTCATATTTTGAAACAAAATACATTGTTACGCTTATTCGACTTCGTGTGCGCTTTATTTGACTTATGTACAATTCGCGCCGGGTGATTTTATTTTTTCCTTCTTTCCGCCTTTACCATTTGATCTCTCTGTAGCAGTGCTGAAACATATAAGAAATAATTATGAAAAAATCTTAAAACAATTCATGTGTTATCTTACTAATTGAATTATTTTGACAATTGAAATATTTGGATTTTTCAAATTGAAGTCTTTTTCAATCTTTAATGATGGCAAAATATTCTCCCAGTTGGTATTTAATTTATATTGTTTCTTCTTGTTTGTTGATTTGTATTTGATGTTCCAAAATCACCTTTAAATTATTGAAAGTGCAGAGGTGGAACCATGATTCAAAACATATTATATAATTGCATCAATAAGACATCGATACTCATCATTAAGCATCCGAAAGTATACGTAATTACAATCTTAACATATTAAAATTTAAAAGGTCTCTCTTGCATATCACGAAAATCATCTGTAAGTTAATCCATACTAATTTTTTATGCAATTTTCTTTTCAATATATACTAGCAAACAATCTAAAAGAAATGCATCTTCCATCTTGTTTTGAAGTGTTGTCTTGACTATATTCATAGAAAAAAAAATTGCTCTCTTATATCAGTAGACATTGAGAGAGTGAGAATAAGATTTATCACTCTAACCACACGAGGATAGATTTCTGATTTCCTATTTACCACCAACCATTGGCATAAATCAGAAATATGTCAATGTTCTAAAATTAGGAAGTTGCTGCAGATGATCGAAATGCTCAAAAGGCATTCTTAACTATACATCTCATGTTCTGCAAAGTCTTTTGGGTATAACTTTTTTTATCAATCAACTTAAAAATGTCATCAATCCTGAATGATATGAGCATTTCTCTTAGATCTAGTGTCGAGCTAAGTAAAATCAATTCCAATGTGTTATCATTCAATTTATTCAATTCTTGCAATTGAGAGTCTATCATTGCATTGAAAATGTCAACTCTATAAAGATGCATGACTGTAATTTCATCTTGTTGATGGGGTGCCCTTCCTCTTCTTTCAAAATGTTGAGCATCAAGATCTAACACAAGTATATTAATTGTTTCAAAAAATGATTTCACATTCGCAATTAATTCATCCAATCCATCATCTCTCAAATTTCGAATGAGTAATTTCGTAGATGGTACAAGATGCATTACATTCAAAAAGTCTTGAGATTGAAGTTGCAAATCTTGACAAAGCATATTTAGAAATCTCCAAGATTTGTCTCATAAGATGCAAAATGAAAACAAATCCAAATGAAGTTAGCATTTCATAAGCTGGAGCGACATCTCCACGTTGACCAAATGTAGTTCCATCCTCAATAATATTCAACAAAACTCCACATGTTGCACTAAACATCTTTATAAAGTTGTATATAGAATTCAAATGAGAACTCCAACGAGTATCACATGCCCGTTGTAAAGAACCAATTAGATTAAATCCTTGTCCATTTTCAAGCTCATTAATGCTAAGTAAATGAGCAATATTCAAGGCATAGACACCTTTTAATTGGTCACTACGCTTACATGAGTCACCACCAATATTGATAATGGAATTCAACTTGGTAAAAAAACTAATGGGCATGGATAACTTACTCTGATGCGTCAACTAGTGTCAATTGCAAGCGATGTGCAAAACAATGAATATAATAAGTATCAGGACATCCATCCAAAATTAAAGCTTGCAATCCATTACATTCCCCACGCATATTACTTGCACCATCATAACTTTGTCCTAAAATAATTTAAACATCAAGGGCATGACGTGATAGAACAGAACAAATACCTTCTTTTAATGTTAGTTCAATAGTGTCTTTAACATGAACAATTCCCAAAAAAATACTCTTGTACATAGTTTTTCTTGTCAACAAGTCTCAATACAATTGATGTTTGCTTCCTTTTAGGTTCATCTCGAGCTCCATCCATAATGACACAAATTTTTGTTTTCCCTATTTCTTATCGAATGACATTAAATTCTTGAATTTAGTTACCAAAACTTGCAAAATTTATTTTTGTATTTTTGGTGAAGGATGTGATGCATTTCTTGGAGCTTTATACAAAACCTCTGACAGTTTGTCGTTATAAGAGGCTATGAAACTCAATAATTCCCACGATTGGTTGAGTTACAGAATCATGATGACCTCTAAAAACTAAAAGGGTATTCTTGAAATGAAAACCATCTAGTTACCTCGATTGAAGCTTTTAAGCAGAGTCTATTTTCAACAACTTCTTGAGATATGAACTTCTGACTTCTCAAAACTTTGTAAAATATGTGATTTTTATTTCATGAGATCGACACATATTTTCTCGGCATTTCGATAATGTGAAGTGAGATCTTTCCCAATATGTGCCAAAAATGAATAATTTTTCCCATTCCTTACTTTTTTCCATGATCGAAATCTAGTAGTAGTAGAAGCATCCAACTATCTAGGTCCATCTTGAGTATGCAATTGATAGCATGGTAGATAGACTCACACATCTGCACTAGAAGAATATTCTAACCAATATGGGAAAAGCTTGAACCATGATGCTTGAAAACACGAGGATATTTTTTCCCAGATCTTGGATACTTTGAAAGTATATACTAGTATGGAAGTCAGAATATTATATTTTTGACACGATCGGTTGAAGGGGAATATCCAAATCCATGTCTTATTATTTTCAATCACTACAAGAAAAATTCTCAACAACAACACCCCAAAGATAACGGATTTTAGCTAAATCGTTGTCCTTACAAGCATTCACAATGGATTTTCGCTAAACCGTTGTGGATGAGCGGATGTTTTGTTAACGACAATAGTTCACTCAAGCCTAAGACAATACATTCTTGAAGCGTTGTCGATTAGCAGTCTTTTTATTTTTTTAAAACGCGTTTCTTGGGTCTTTGATAGTGTGTTTGTAATCTGTTGTCGATTAGTTCCTAATCTTTTTCAAAATACAACATTTATTCATCCTTTTTGTCAATGGTTGGTTATACCATTGTAATTAGGGTCATTTTTTTCCTTAAAGACAACAATTTTAACAACAGTTATAAACCGGAGTCGGTAGGCATTTTTCATGTCCTTATTTAGCACTTTTAGTTAGTTTATCAATTTTATTTTAGCAACTTTAGCAAATTTCTAAAAGTGCTAAGAGTTAATTTTTATTTTGTTATCAATTTTTTATGTCATAGTATAACTATAACTTTTAGTTAACTTATCAATTTTATTTTAGCAACTCTATCAATTTTATTTTATTTTATCAATTTTATCAAATTTTAATTTTAATTCATTTGAAAAAAATAATAATCTATACTTAGAAAAATAAATCATATCATTCCTCTTCCAAGTGCTAAATGATTGTCTTTCGATCTATGGCAATTTATCGATAGCAAAAAAAAGTGAAAAAGTTCTTATATAGGAGAAGGATATAGCAAGGAAGATGCTCAAAAAGGCTTTATAGATGCCCTTCGTAAAATGGGCACACTCTCATGGTCTTAAATTCAAGGAATTCCTTTTCGTGTTACTACTGCTTTAATCGAACAACATAACAACACGGCTCAAGAACTCATGAACGAGCTTCCGTTAGCAGGCTTTTCTTTTCATGATTACCATTCCATTCCAGTATTCAATATGTCTCCCTATTCGAACGTTGGTCTGACTCTTGAAAAGGGATAAGGGCATGAGGTTCCCCATCTAGGAGGTAATTTGGTCATGTGGATCCCCCACTTTGGTCTCAATTAGTGCAGTTTACTCTCTTTCTATCCCTTTTAGAAAGACTTGCCCCCGTCCTTGTCAGCTCATCTGTAAGGTCGAAGCGATCTTCTTTTCTGTCTGGTGGTAATGCAAATCTCTTTATGCTTTATGCTAGCCAACTAGTCCTTGTTTCCCACCCAAGCCAGTACATCCTCTACATCACAGGAATATCTCTTTTCCTTTGGCGGTACTACATTCCCTTTCTATCTCCCTAAATAACATGGGGGCTGCTTCTCAAATAAGAAAATCAATTATATGCGAAATAATAAGTACCAAAATTCATTGGAAAAGAAAAAAATGTCCGTAAACATTTATTAGACTGTTCTCATCAATGCCAGTAAATGGCCCAGGGTCTGCTCCTCGAATGGATGTTTGATGACTGTAAAATATACGTGCATTTGAGGGCTTAAAATGATATATATTTGATGCATTTGCACGCATATTCAGTTTGTTTTACTTGGTTTCCCTTGTTGGGCATGATACTGCGTAATCTTGTGAATTTTGCAAAAAATGGAGCTAAATTGGATAAAATATGGTAGCATGTTTCGAATGATACGTAAAAATACAAGGTACGAGCAAAAATATGAAGGAAAGAAGCATGGACGGTCAAAGAAAAGGGAATTTCCTTCAAAAACGTCAAAGCGCGCTAACAGTTTCCAGCACTGGCAGGGTTTAGTATTTTGGCTATAACTCCCTCTACAAAATTGCTATTGAGGTGATTCAAGTGGCTACGGAAAGCTAAGATATAGAAAAACAACTCTTATGAAGACCCCATAAGCAAATTCGGAATTTTGGGTGACGCACGGCCCGTGCATCAGCGCACGACCTGGTCGTGCGTCATTTCGAGAGTCAAGCAGTCCTACGGCCTGATGCACGACCTGGTCGTGCGTGAAGCACACGGCCTGTGTGTCTGTGCGGGAAAGTCAGGTTTTGACAATTTTTAACTTAGGTTTTGACCCAATGGGAGTATAAACAGAGATGGGGTGGCCCCAAACAAAGGGAGACTGACTTTTGCCCTAGAACACAGAGAAAAGAGCAACCTTCTATCGAAGGATTGGAGAGATTGATCGAGGTCACAACCACACGCTTGAGGATTGAAGATAGATCGAGAGATCATCAACATTCCTGAGTTTACTCATTCCATCGTATCAATTACTTTTAATTAGTTAGATATGAACTTGAATAATTTGTCTATGGATTATTTATTTTCAATGTCTGGCTAAACATCTTGTGATTCCCGGGTTTAGGATTAGGTTAATGGATACTTTTATTGGATGATTAATTGCAATTGAAGTTATTATTTTCCAACCATATTCGAGTACTTTGTTTTAATTCTTGTTTTATCAAAACGCGTTTGGTTTAACTTGCTTTGATGTATTGATTCATAATTCGAGAGATGAGTTTCAATACTAGATCTTGAGTACTTGACATGAATATTTGCAAGATTGAGAAGTCTGTGAATATTTGTGAGGATTTATAATCTTTTATGCTTTTGGTAGTTGGATATCTTATGTTGAGTAGAGATGCTAGCATAGATAATCCAATCAACGTTTTTACATACATCTCGAGAGAGAGGGTAAAATACTTTTCGTGATTGTCTTATAAGGAAGAATAATAATAGCTTTGCTTATGATTAATCTGATAATAAAAGGGGATATTAACTGAAACTATAACCCAGGAATCCATTCATCTCCTTGATCTTTCAACCAACGCTTTACTTTGTCTCTTTAGGATAAATTCTTGTCTTAGTTTTACAAAACCAATTTACTCAATCTCGATCGTCTGGATAAAAATAAGGATATTACAATCCCAGTACTTAGTACAATAATTTATTAGTCCCTGTGGATTCGACCTTGCTAACCCTATTCTATAAACTGCACCGTACACTTGCGATGAAGCTAAAAATAAGGCGAACACTGCTATTGAGTGAGATCTATTGAGTTAAGTAACTCCTAAGTTTGGCTTCACTTGAGACAACTCTTTTTCAAACCCTAGTCAACCCGCTCTGGACAGTAAGGGGAAGTAGCGATATTCCAATTCCTTTGTGGGGAATCAACGAAGGCAGCCACCCCAGCAACCCTGATTTCCTTTCCTTAATAAGTCCAAAGTTGGAGGGGGAAACCAGATCTTATGGATTATCCCTCCATTCTTTCCCCCTTAAAGGTGTATCAACATTACCAACATCGTCAGCAGCAAAAGGAATTTGAGTAGCGCAGTTTCGGATCGAGAAATAGGTCTATTAAGAAATCCCCATTTCAAGTCGTGTATGGCAGGTGAGGTAACATTGTGTTAGATTTGGTGTCTTTACTTTTAAGGGTCTCACTATAAGTATGAGCGGCCACTGAACCCATTCTAGCGTCGTAGGATGATTCCTTCCCCGAAACAGGGATATTTGTTAGGTCCTTAATTTTCTCAAAGAAGATGAGATAAGACCCGGCTCTAATATATTGTTAGGAAATATATTTGGATATATATTGATGATGCTTAGAAAACTAGTATTAGAAAGTTGGCACCCCAAATCTTTGTAAATTATGGACAGGATATTAGCTGCTCAAGTCAGCTAAGTCAAAGTACATAATAGTATTAGAAGATATGTTTGATAAGTTCAAAAGACATCCGGTGAAGTCATTCAAGGATCAGAAGACTTTCAGGTGAGTGGTAATATTGTCAAAAGACTATCAGCCAAGTGAAAGTAGCTCAGAAGACTCTTAGAAAGCAGAAGATTGTCCGTTAAGTCAAGATGCAGAAGACTGTCAGTTAAGTCAAAGTCAGAAGACTTGACATCAAAAATCTATGAAGATCGGTCAAGAATGGGTAAAGCAGTTGCACAACTCAAGTCAAATGGGCTTATTTCCATTGCACTGAGTTCAATGAGGATTTTATTGGATGAAATCAAAATTACCATGTTTGACCTGAAAAGTACTAAGCATTTAATAAAGACCAAAGAGATGTAACTAATAAGAAGCCCCAGCAAGTCAGACAGTCTCAGAATGCTGCCAATCTCAGAAAAACAACATGAAAGGTCAACATCAAGCAGCAAGAAAAGGATATTCCAATGGTGTTATTTTAAATTTATTATCTCTTCAATGGGAAAAATTCAAGTCACAAGTATAAAAGATGAAAAAATGTTTCATACAAGACACATGAAAGATACTCGAGCAAGAATCAGTGAATAAAAACATTCAAATTTCTCTCTCAAGCTAAAGTTCAAATCCTCGAGTTTCATTAAGACACATGAATCTAACACACACTGTGAAAGATCAAGGTTGTTGAATCAGTTGAAGATGAACAATTTAAGAAGAACAAAACCAGAGTTGGTTTTGTGAAGAACCATGAACAAGCTATAAGAGGGCTTGGTGAACAAATCTTGTGCATTTTGTTGAGCAAAGTAGCTAGAGAGCTATGTGAACCAATCTAGTGAAGAGTTGTAATCTAGGCAATGGGTTGTAGTGATCAAAAATCACCTGATACTTATTGTATTTCTCCCAGAGAAGTAAAAAAGTGGAGTAGAGGGATTACCCAACTCTCGAACCACTATAAAATTTGATGTCTTATTACTTTCTGCACTTTACATCACTGCAAATTTATTTCTGATATTGTCTCTGCCAAATAACTCATTAAACTTCAAATAACACATTCATGAGTTTATTGAGAAAAATATAAATAAAATGATTGATACAAAAAGGACACACCACTAACCAGAAATTGTTTGTTCAAATCTTCAATAATTGCAATAGCTTCAGAGTGTTAAGATGATTTGAGATTCCCAATTGAAATAGATTGTTTTGTAAAGTGTGTTGTGTGCGTGAGGGTTTGGTGTAAGATTTAGAGGAAATTTTTGATTTTTGGAAAATTGTAGCACTAGTGAATTGAAATTTGGATTTGAAGTGTAAGGTTGTACACCCATAAGCTTTAAAAAGAAAGGTCTTGACCAATTTCAAGAATATATCAGCAAATTGGGGCCCAAATAACTTATGATCCAAAATTAACATAAATGTTTTTTTTAAAAAAAAGGGTTGAGCCCAAATGAGACCACTCTCCCTAGGTGAGACGGTGTGGACTCATCTTACCCATTGATCTTAAAAATAAAGGGATGTGATTAATTCAGTTTTTTTAATTATTTCCTAATTTTCGCTGATTTTAAGGGTAAGATTGTAATTTTGTAATCCAAATATTTTTATTTTACAGCATAGTTAGGGTTCTTCTACTGCATAATTAGACATCAAATAATGCATATTTAGTTATTTTGTTGACACTGTTTTACGAAAACAAGGCATAATTGAATATAACGTGTTGCATATGTAGTTATACTACACTGCATAAATAGGTTCAATATAATGTATATTTAGTTATGAAAATGGGATGTTGCTTTTGGAAATCATAAAAATGGGATGTTACATAATGTACTGCATATTTAGTTATTCCACAATGCATAAATAGTTTCTAGATAATACATAGTTAGTTGATTTTGTTGCATAGTTTATGACGTCTTGCATAGTTGGATATATTGTACTACATATTAGTTTTTTTTACGCATAGATAGTTTTGGATAATGCATATTTAGTTGAGTTTTGTTGCATATTTAGTTTTGAACTTACTGCCTCTTATTATTTTTACGTAATATTGCACCGATGTTTCTTGTTTTTTCTCTGTAATTTTCATGAACTGTAATTTTCGAGTTCTTCACAGTTTTTTTTTATTTGCGTTAATGGATGAATGAGAGAGAGAGAGAGAGAGCGAGAGAGAGAGAGAGAGAAAGAGAGACGTGAGATTGGGAAAATTGGGAGATGTATGAGAGAAAGAGATTTGATTCCATTTTTGTAACTAACTTGTTATGTTATTTTACGCTACTACCCTTATATTGATTAAATTAATATTTTAATATATTTTTATCCATTAAATCATACCCATTGATTAATAGTGGGGATGGTTGAGATTAGTCTATTGTGTCTCACCTAGAGACATGGTCTCACTTGTTCTCCCCTATATATATATATATATATATATATATATCAAACGTAATTTATCTGAGACCATCATTAAGGATACGATGACCAATGAGAAGATATTGTTTGAACAAACTGAAACATCCATTACTAAATATAAACAAATCGAAACATCCATTCTTGAATTTAAAAAGTATCCAAATGTAAATCAAGTCAGATAGAGAAACTAAATTATGATAAATAAAAGGTACATAAAGAGTTTGAAACAAATCTAGATGTTGTCCAAGATATCTAAACAGACGATAAGTTTAAATAGCTTCAACTAGAGCTTTGACTCAATTTCTTATAAAGACATACTTTTCATTTGGATTTATGATTCAGGTCATATAGAATCCCTGCATCGTATTTGAAATATGAGTGGTGCAGCTGGACTCAAGCCACCAATTGATTTGAAACATACATAAGCATTAAGCATACATTTATTTTTGAGCTATGCCTTACGTTTTTAGGCAATCTTTCTGAAAGTATCCTAGTTTTCCACATACACGATACTTAAGATTCTTGTATTCTTTTTTCTGGACTTGGCATTTGACTCATTCACTTTAAAATGTCTTTTCTTACCCTTTTCTTTCTATTTTCCGACTTTCTTACCAACTCTTTGATTGTTTAGGAGATGAACATAATGAGTCTCCTGATTCTTAATTAATTTGTGTTTACTCTTAAACTAACATACCATGAAGTTCATTCATATTTCATTTGTTCTTCATGGTGTTTTAGTCATTTGGAATGGATCATACTCATACGGTAGTGAATTTAAGATAAAATGCACGAGAAAATTATCATCCACGTTCTTCCCTAAGGACTTAAGTATTGCTTCAATGTTCATTATTTCAATTACATGCTCATGCATGCTACAATAACAACCAGACTTCATGGTGTTTAAAGTAGCATTAATGTCCCAGCAAGAGACTTATCAGCAGTTTGGAAATGATCTCCAACTAATTTCATAATTAAACATATATCGAAATATAAAATATAATATCATATAGTTTCGTAAATTAAAAGTCTCATAATCATATTTAGAAAATCATGAGTTATTAATCCTAGAGCTCTGATACCACATGTAGGCATAAACATTTTCTCGTGTAAGTATAAATATAAACTAAAAATCAAATTTTTCGGATCTTCAAATTCATGATTTTCACAATTCAACTATGTAATTAGAATACTAACCTTGATCATCCATGGTTATCTTTATTTTCTTGAAGATGGAATAAATTGGTTTCTCTCTTGGTCTTAGTTAATCCCACAGAACGTAAACGTAAGTTTTCTCCAAGTGATACATAATGAATTCATAATGGATTATTTTACAGATATAAAGATTACTAGTTTCTGATAGTCGTTATTCCACCAAAACTGTTCTCGTATAAACTGATATTAACTCACATTCTTTCAACGTGTAAAGGTGGAATATAAACCACATCTTAACTGACAACTAAGACTTATATGTTAAAGTTAATTATTATTTTAAACCTTAAAATAGATATTTAATATTAATTATTTAAAAATCTAATTCATAAATATGTGGCATGTGGGCCACAAATCTTACAATAATATCATCCCCACAACACGCAATAACTTCTAAAAAAACATAGTCGTCATGTCGTTAGGGTCAAAAGCTTTGTATGGGGATATATCAAACAATGCTTTACAAATCACATGATCCACGAAAGGGTTATCCAATACCAAGTTCATATTCTGAGTCATTGTCTGCTCGACGCACTCAACAACTGTTTGTAACTCATTCAAATCTGGAGAGTGATAAGTGAATAATTGAGAAAAATAATCAACCATGATTTCTGACATACCAATTTGGTCCTCGATCGTCGTGTTTAGAGATCATCCCCCAATTTGTGTTTTCTGAATTAAGTCTAAAGTGTGGAATAAATTGAAAGATCTTTAGATTAAAGAGTTAAATTCAAGTGTATTAATTAACTGGAAAATATAATTGAATAAGTTACAAAAGTTATATGTCTACTGCTAGAAGTAGTTATGAGCCTAAAGCGTCACACACTAAGAATGGATGGAGGGATTCATTTCTTCAATCAAAGTGAAGTCCAATTGTTGCATACAAGTAATTAACAGAGATTAATTAATTATGATTTGATTTAATTCAATAGTTGAATTAAATAATTAGATTATTTAAATAGACTTTATTAGATTAGAAAGTCTATTCAGTGAATTAATTAATTGATTTTATGAATTAGATAAATACTAAATTAATTTAATGGTTAAATTAACGAGGCCAATTCAATAATATGATTGTTATTTATGTGACCCAATTTTTTATGGATTGATTAGCCCATTCATTTCAGTGTTTCAAGGCCCAAATAAATCTCAACTCATAATGCAACCAACCCACAAAGTCATGAAACTTGAGTCATGGAGTCAAGTGCCACTAGACAGTGGGTCCGCAAATCTTGCCCTCTCTAAATCTTGTTCGTCCACTTTGGGGATTTCATCCTTATCCCTTATTGTCTCCTTATATTGTTGCCCTCTCTCAAACCCTAATTCTTCAAGTGAGTTGTGCCTGATTTTTAATTCTCTCCAATGGCGCTCTCTATTCTCTCTTCAAAATATGGTACAATCTCGGGTTGATTCTTTATAAATCTCTGTGAGTTTTTCAAGTTAGATATTGTGAGTATTTGCTTCGTCCATACTTCTATGTGTGTGTGTGTTCGACTCACTGTGGTTTTCTAGGGTTTGAATTGAGGTTATCCGAGAGGGTATTTTTCGAGTCTTCATCATTTGTAGGTTTATTGGAAGGTTTTGGGCTAGAGTTACCTTTATGGCTACCTTATTTGCTTACGTCCAGTTGCAAGTAATAGTGAATGTATATTACACCGTTTCTAGGCCTAAAAGCTCTTGAAGTTGATTCTCTATTTTGATCCAAGTGAAAGGCATATCAAGCTCCAACTTAGAACAAGAAAACTCAGTTCGGCTTCATGACGGTGCTTGGGTATACTCTATATCTGTTTTTCTTTTCAGCTTTGGTTCTTATTATTGTATTGTGTCTTGCGGCTTAAATGGAGCTTGTAGCTACAGGGTTGAAAGTGTGTTATATTTAGATGCCTTGTAATTTTTATTTGCCTTTTAAACTATTTGTAATCCTTAAATCCATACCCATATATAAGTAGATCGTGTGATAGTTATATTCTTTAGCCATTATAATATATTCGTCTATGGCGATTGTGGAGTACAACAAGGTCAATACTAATAATGATTATTTAATTTCACTATATAGAATTGATTTGATCAATTAAGTAAGCATGAGCTTGGTCAATTAGTTGAGATTAATTTATGAACTTTTTTAATTAATTAAAAGTCCAACCCAATTTTTAAAATTGAGCGCATTAGAAAAGATATATTTGCTTAATTTATTTATTTATTTGATCATTGAATACATACTAAATTAATTATTAGTTAAATTAATTTGGCCAATTAAATAATAGAATTATTTAATTCTACTAGATGGAAATGATTTGATCACTTAATTAAATATGGGCTTAGTCAATTCGTTGAGATTAATTTATGGGCATTTTTAATTAAAAGTCCAATCTAATATTTAATTAAGCGCACTAGAAAAGGTCCATGTGGTTAATATGAAAGAAATCAAAAAATGAAGGGGCTTTCTTACAACTACCCCGATATTGCAAGATATCATATGATTTTTCAAGATTGGCATTTGATCAATAAGAAATATCCTATAGATATTCTCCTACTTATTTTAGGTTATGAACCTAAACACTTTTGTGGATAATAGATCAATCATATAAGTGTGTTTAGCAATCTGTAGAAGAAATAACAGATGAAATATTAAACACGATATTCTTATGTAGTCTGATTGGTCTCTCTCTCTCTCTCTCTCTCTCTCTCTCTCTCTCTCTCTCTCTCTCTCTCTCTGTGTGTGTGTGTGTGTGTGTGTTGTTCCTTTCTTCTTCATAGAAAATCAAGAACCCTTCTTAGTTTCGACTACATCAACAACAATTTTCTTTTTCATTAGTTTAATTATGAATTATCGTTCATTCCAAAATATTGATCGAACAAAGAAATGAATTATATTAGTAGTGAAATAAATAATCTGTTGGTTTCATGCACTTATGTGGATCAACTTTAGAGGGTGTACAATTGGACCTCTATGAGTCTTTGAATGGACGATTAGTCATGTTGTCAGTAGCAATGAATTGCCCCAATTTCTTCAACATGAGCTAAAGGTAAAATTTGAAACTTTTAGGTTTTACCACTTGTATAAATATGTGACCATTAAAATAGTTATGAAAATCGGTGGCTTTTATTATATATATTAGTATGAATGTCTTTTAAATTTTAAATTATGTTCCATTAGTCCCGTGGCATAGCGAACCCAACACATACTTTTAGGATGTGTGGATGAAATGATCTGGATTTGAGGAGAATATTTGATAAAGGATTTTAAATGACTCCATTTAATATGGATTTGAAATCTACCATAATTAATGACTTTTAAAGTAGCCAAAAATAAAAGCTTATATTTTTGGAATTTACTGTTTTACCAAACAAATTTAATGGATTTGCTATTATAGATTTTAAATATCATTAGCTTTAGGTCCTTTAATCCAAATGCAAACTTCAAATTAAATTGAGGGATTTTCATAATACTAGATATTTTTGTGTATTATATTTTGGCTAGAATATATGTGTTTTTTAATCATCAACCTATGCTAAAAGAAAAAAAATGCAATGACAAATGTCAAGATGAGGGTAGCAGAGATGAGAATGTTAAGATGGATGTGAGGACATACTAGATTAGATAGAATAAGAAATGAACACATTAGAAACAAAGTGGAAGTAGCACTAATAGATGAGAAAATTAGAGAAACACGATTAACATAGTTTGGACATGTTTATAGGAGACCTTTAGATGAACATGTGCGGCGTGTAGAGGTAGGGAATCACTCACACAAATCAAAAGAGATAGAGGAAGACTTAAAAAAACATAGAAAGAAATTATTAAACAAGACATGTTATATCTAGAAATAAATGAAAATATGTCTTATGACCGTAAATGATGGTGTGATATAATTTGTATAGCCAACCCCATATAGTGCGATTAACGCTTAGTTTGTTGTTATTGTTGTTGTTGACAAATGTCAACATCTCACGATTATGAGATATATGGCACATTCTCATTCTCTCAATTACACATGTCGTCTTCACATATATCTGTGGTAAACCATTTTTTTTCAATATATAACATAATATATAATCTAAAACATAAAAATTAAATTTAAGTAATTTGTTTATATAATCTATTTTTTTCTGGTAGCCTCGCATAAATAAAAAAATTCTTGAATCCCAAAAATCAAGGATTCATAATAGAGATGTTACTAATTAATAGGAATGTCAACTATGGTTCCTAATGGATGCAAAAACTCTATCTCTACCATATAACTATTTTCTTGGCAAATTTCTATCGTTTGAAAATTCTTTATTGTGACAAGGATGATACACTTGGAAATAGAACAAATAATGTAGTTTATAAAAATTCAGAATTTGAAGTAAACAATTTGTTATTTCTAATTAGTATTTTGGTACTCTTCTAATATTGAATTTCTTTTTGAATATTTCTAATTAGTTTTTGGATCTCCTATAAGTATTACAAACCTCATTCTCTCAAGTGCACATATCGTCTTCGTATTTATCCATGGTTAACCATTTTTTTCATATATAACATATATAATCTAAAAGATAACAAATAATTTAACCAATCTGTATGTACAGTCTATTTATTTTTTTGTAGCCTCACATAGATAAACATTTCCTGAATCCCAAAAATCAAAGATTCATAATAGAGATGCTACTAATTCATAAAAATGTCAACAATGGTTCCTGATATAATATGGATGCAAAAACTCTATCTCAACCATATAACTATTTTTTTTTGGCAAATCTCTATCGTTTGAAAATTCTTTGTTATGACAGGACGGTACACTTAGAAATGGTAAAACTAATATAGTTTATAAAAAAAATCATAATTTGAAGTAAACGATTTGTCATTTCTAATTAGTATTTTGATACTCTTCTGATTGTGAATTTCTTTTTATGTATTTTTAATTATTATTTTAAATCTCTTATAAGTATTACAAACCTCATTCTCTCAAGTGCACATATCGTCTTCATATTAATTTATCCATGGTTAACGATTTTTTCTATATATACCATATATAAAATAAAAGATAAAAACTAATTTAAGCAACCTGTCTGTACAATCTATTTTTTTGGTAGCCTGATAAAGATAAAAATCTCTTGAATCCCAAAAATAAAGGACTCGTGATAGAGATGTTACGAATTCATAGGATGTCAACTATGGTTCCTGATTAATGGATGCAAAAACTCTATCTCTACCATATAACTATTTTTTTTTTTTTTTTTTTTGGCAAATCTCTATTGTTTGAAAATTCCTTGTTGTGACAAGGACGGTGTACTTAATGTAGTTTATAAAAAAAAATTTAAAATTTGAAGTAAACGATTTGTCATTTCTAATTAATATAATTATTATACTTTTCTAAATTCTGAATTTCTTTTTTAGTATTTCTAATTAGTATTTTTGGATCTCCTATCAGTATCACAAACAAATTTGATACACTAAAATTTAATGTTTTGACAAATCTCGTAACAAATAGTTGTTGTTCTAATCTTATATACAGTATTATACTATTTTGGAAGTTGAGAGCCAAATTAATGTTAAAATCTTTAGAAACACTTATCGGTTGTGACTAGAAAAAAAAAGGTTAAAAATGTGATATACGCGCTTTCGAAGAAAAGAAAATATGATTTACGCAATATAAACGTGTTAGTCTAAATTCCATTCAAATCCCTTTTAGTACTTGGGATCCCTAACCTAACTAAAGAAAAAGAGATGTATGAAATGCCCAAATTTGAACATATATTTTGGGATCTTTTTGAATTGTGTTTTACATATATTTTGCTCAAAGTCAATCTATCAATTTTTATTTTTTTTTTGGTTGGAACAATTGAGTACTTATAAGATTTATAAATTAGTATTTTACTTTTGTCCATCAATATATTTTTTATGGGGTTAGGGGTTTATTTGAATGTTTTATTAGTATTTAATGTACCGTCTTTCTCAAGTGGCGCAAGATGACGCCAAACAATGATATGTAACTTGAGCTATTGTGAAACGATTTAATTTGATTTTCAAAAAAACTTATTTGAGACGGTGAAATTCTGTGAGACCGTGAGACGTTGATATTTTTAGTGTAAAAAGTGATACTTGTCTAAATACATTAATTTCAGTGTATTTTGAGAAGTATCATTTTTGATACTAAAAGTATCATTGTTTACACTAAAAGTGTCACCATCTCACGGTCTCACGCGTCTCACAATAGACCTTCTGTTTTATTTTTTAGCGAGTGTTGTATATCATTTCTTGGGATAATTATATCCATCCACTTTAACGGTTTTGTATGAATTTTATCTAAGAAATCCAAAAATTATTGATTATGAGAAAGCACAACGGACAAACAAATTAATTTATAGTATTTTTTTCATTTGATAACACATTCGAGCTTGCACTGAAAGTAATCTTGGATTTACTAAAGCAGGAGGCCCTTGGCCCGTGAGGAAGGTGAATCACAGGATGTGCCCAAGTGGCCAAGATTGAATCGGGTTTCAACTGAACACCCTGTCAGATTGACCTCGGACTAAAACTGAGAGGGCTGCTTCAGCCGGGAATCGAACTCTTACTCATGTGGCTGGAGAATCAACGCGGATTACCAACCCGGCCTCTTTACATGCCCGTGGGCTACAGTAATTTTTCCTTGAACGCGTCAATCTATTAATATCCTAATTAACCTTTACCCAAAAATGTAATCACGTTGTCACAAATATAAAACAAAAGAGAAAAAATGGTTGAAAATTAAAATGACGCCACTTCCATATATAGACGTTAATAAAAAAAATCGACAGGTAAAATTAGTCAACCAAAAAAACAATGATTCTTGTCTCTATCTGTCCATAAAGAAATTATTAGTCAAAAAGAAAAAAGAAAAAATCGGTGCAGGAAATGTGCCAGTAATATATATTGTTTAATTTTTCCAAGTGAAAGATGCATTCTAATTGTTTAATTATAGGGAACCAAATGTACGGTTCCTTTTTCCCCGTACTTTCTGACTTTAGCATATATTATATTTATATTTATGTGATGCTTTGGAATATCCAGTGTCACTCCATCTTTACATGTGACGCTTCTACAAGATGCCAAAATTTGATAGAAGTTATCATTTGATGTTAGAAAATATATTAGTTGATTGATTTGGTCAAGTGTTAAATTCAAATATTTATGGAATTATCCATAAAATATTGGGAAAATTTAGAATATTGTAATGTAGCTGCACTCATAGTGGACAATTTGATAGTTTTCCTGAAATGCTTGTGAATTTTAAGGAAGTATGAGATTTTAGGAATTTTCAAAGAATTGCTCATATTTATTGGGATCAGATTTTTTATTCCAGTTCATGTTTTACTTTCTATTTCATTGTTTTGGATGATTGATATTAATCATCCATAACAATGAAATATGAAGTGGAACACATAAAGTGAAATATGAAATCTCATGTCATATTTACGTATAAATTACATGGAAATCATCAATTACAGAGTTGTAAGTTATTGCTTTACTTAAGTTGTTGAGTTGTATATATTTAAGTTTCAATAACATAAAAATCTATGGTCCCAAGTAGGAATTTCAAAAGAATCCACATATATAATTTGTTGGTTAAAAACACATATGATGTGGATAATTATTTTTACGATTATTCAAATAATATTTAATAATAAAATTACTTATTATTAGCCCATAATTATTGCTTATTGGGTTAAATTGTAAATTACTGGCCCAATATCCCATATTTCTATACAAAGCTCATGGGGCTTAATGTTTCAGGTATAAATAGCCGTCCTAGCCTCCTGTCATTTGTACGTAAGCTAATCTTAATTAATTAATTAAATCTTCTCAATTATTGGACTAATCTCAGAATCTATACTCACTTTTCACTGGAACAACCTCAGGCCAGGCCCCTTCTAATTGTTTGTTCTGTCTTGCAGGCTAGTTTACTAACTTGAAGTGCTATTACAGCGGACCTATTACCAGCTCAGAATAAGGAATGATCTATCATTTACTGTAGCATCAACCTACATACTTATTATTCTCTACTATTTTTTATATGTGAACGACATGAATGTAGATTACAAAGACAATTTTTTTTTTTCTAAAATACCTACATAAAGCACTTAATCCCCATATAATAATATTGAAAATGGTTGCTAAATTTAGTACATCAATATGATTTTTAAAACTTTTGAAAAGAAGCTAACTTTAAAAAGTTTCAGAAAACCACTTTAGAAAACAAATGTATTTTGAATTTTTGACTGTCATTGCAGGTGAGCTTATTCTAAAAAACCTTTTAATAATTCATGAGTGTAATTTAATTTCAAGATCTGTTTTAGTTAAATATTTGTTTTATAATTTGGATTTTTTCTGCATGAAATTAATTTTATTGTAATCTTGAGATGGAATAGTTCTACGCTTGAAATGTTAATTTCAAGAATTATATGTACGTGTGTGTGTGTGTTATAACTTATAGGTTATCAAGATATGCTTAATAGTCTTTATAATTAGTTGGACATGTGAAAGCAACATCAACAATATGTGGGATTCAACAATGTCATCCGCAACAAATAGTTTTCAAAATTTAGGTATATAAAAATGATCATAGAATGGAATTTTTTTGACATAATCCAAAACCTTATACTTGATTACAGCTATGAATAAGCTTGTTTTAGACCTCATAATTGAAATATAACCGGTACGAATGAGATTCGACTTGACTTCATGACCATTGAATTAAAAACGATATTATGTTCATGTAGTAATTAATATGAATTTGCTTATCTTAATTTTACTAAAGAATTGATCAAAAACATGAAACCCTCTTGCACTTAACTTGATGCATTTTATTTCAAACTTCAAGCTTTACGGCGAAAAGGCGATAATACGAAGCTTGAAAGAAAAAAAAATACATGTATTTTTCTTGAGTTCAAATCTTAGTATGGGATGGAGCAAAAAATACATGTATTTTTCAAACGTCTTACCACTAGACTACTAAACGATTCTCAAAAAAAGAATATAATACACTTATATATATTTATATAGGGGGGGGATCCAATGAGACCACAATATTATAGTGAGACAATGTGGACTCATCTCAACCCTCCTTTATCTATATCAATGGCTAAGATAAATAGGGGTTAAAATTATATTAAACATTTAATTAAGGCAAAATAAGGGTATAATTGTCAAAACAAACATGTGGGGGACCATCCAAATATGGAAAAGAGAAAATCGCGCTGGAGAGAGAAAATCACGCATGTGCTCTGCCATGCAGTATGTTGTACACTTATCATATATTTGTTGTATACTTAACATTATTTTACTGTATGTTTAATATAATTTTACTGCATATTAAAATGGTCAAACAAAAACATGTGAGGACCGTGAATCAAGGAACCAGTTATAGAGAGAGAGAGAGAGAGAGAGAGAGAGAGAGAGAATCACGTTCATTAACATGTGGGGACCGTGAATTAAGTAAATCAGTTATAGAGAGAGAGAGAGAGAGAGAGAGAGAGAGAGAGAGATAAAATCACGCTCATTATTGTATTGTATATTTAACATATATTTGATGTATATTTAACACTATTATGCTGTATATTTAATATATTTGTACTGCATATTATAATTGTCAAACAAAAATATAAGTGTACAACAAAAGGCATATAAGTATACATCAAAACACATATAAGTATACAGTCAAAAACATAAGTATACATCAACATAAATACATACATAAAAATTTAACTACTTATACAGCAAAACACATATAAATATATACATCGAAAAACATATAAATGTACAGTAATCCTAAATGCCTCCTCGTAGGCCCTCGTTTTCTCCACGTTAGCATCGTCTTCTTCCTGCAGTTTTCCTTTGTTGAAAGATGACGACATAAATGGGAACATCAACACCAATGTTGAATGCAGTCAAGACACCAAGAGTCATTGTTAGTTTCTGATTTTTCATCCTATCCAAGTTGTACATGTGCTTTGCGTGAAGGTAGTAGGGCTCATCATGCCCATGTCCTCCACTCAACTTCTTTACGCTAGTTGAGTGAATCCCTATTCTTGATTTGGGAACAATTGATGGGGAAGAATTCAGTAGCTTGGAAGCGCAAAACCTAAGCCCGCTCTTCATTGCCATCCTTCGAATCGAAAACATAAGTTGCAGAGGAAAAATTGAAGCAATTTTTTTTTTTTTGGTTTCTTTCTGAAATCTGTGGGAAGCCGATTCAGCCGCAATGCCACGAAGAAGACAGTGAGAGAAGCTATAATTCAGGGTATTTTTTGTGAATTTCATTCTACCATAAAATAAAATTACCATCTTACCCTTTATTGATTTAAAAAAAATAAAAAAAGCAATTAAATTGGATAAATCTCAACCATCTACAATTTGAAATTTGTGGATAGGATTAGTTCATATTGTCTCACTCTAATTATGTGGTCTCATTTGATCCTATATATATATATATTCGTGGAGAGCGCAACCACCAACGGGAAAACCCTAGCCGCAAGGGTTTTCAAAAATTCTCTCGAGATTGACAATGTTTGTATATAATCATCTTCTTCAATCCAATTATTAGTCTATTAATTATGGATTTAGATTCTTTATTATTTCCTGAGATCACTAAGTCAGGTATTGGTGATAAACAATCGATAAAATCTGCATCAAGACCCAACAATGCATCGCGCATACATCACGCAGTGGTAAATCCAGAATTTCACGAAATCGCAGATCATAAAATTTCGGATGAAACAGGTAATTATTCATCAGCTTCAGGCATCCCAATCGATAATTTCGATCCAATTTTAGGGTATCCTAGTCGTACCCATGCGCCTAGGATGGAGGAGGGTTTTGTTCAAAACCCTAGTGTAAACCCTAATCCCATATACACAAGTAACGTGCATGGGACTAGCTAACACTCAAACTTTCGCTCAAATGCTATCTCCAGGGGAGATTTCGAAACTTGTAAAAAATGAGAGTATTTTTCGGTCACTATGGACAACGGGCGGTGGAATTACGGAACACATTGATTGGTAGATTAATGTTACCTAAAGGATCCAAACCTTTAGGTTTAGAGGATCTTAAATGAAGACTTTCGGAGGTTTGGCATATTGATGGTGTATGGTGCCTTATACCCCTGGGAAAGGGTTATTACAACAAACGATTCTCGAACGTGAATGACAGACACAAAGTATTTGGGAGCTAGGCCTATCTGGAATCTGAAATCAGGCTAAATTCGTCCTTGTAATTGGGTTCTGAACTTTAATCCATACCACATAAATTCATCAAAATCTCAGGTATGGGTTCGTATATACGAGTTGAGTATGGAATATTGGCATCCTGCGTTAATAATGAAGCTCGCAAATGCTATTCGCACGCCCATGCAGATTGACGGACGTTCCCTTACGGGAGAAGTGGGACATTTTGTAAGAGTTCTTGTAGAATTGGATTTTAATTCTCCATTGCAGGAATTTATTATGGTAGAACGAATAGGCCATTATTCGTTCGTGTCGCTCAGTTATGAAAATTTGCCAGAGTTCTGCTCTCATTGTTGAATTGTTGGACATTTGGACGCTAATTACAGGCAAGCGAACAATCAAGCGGTGAAGCATAATACAGAATCCAAAACTGTGGATGGCGTTAATCCAGGCTATAGTCCCGTGCGTGGCCGAGATCAAATCCAAGACCATGCTACTACCACTAAGGGTAAAGCTATGGATTCAGAACAGTGGGTGCAAGTCAAGAAACGGACAGCCCGAGCGGGTCGTTCTCCAGAAGGGGGTACATCTAATTTGCATTTTCAAATTAATAATAATCCTTTTGAGGTTCTCAGGGACGAGGATGAACAAATTCCTCATGAAAAGATTAATTCGGAGCAAGTTCAAATTCGCGGGGAGAGGTCAAGTCATAACAGGGATAATGGTGATTGCATGGGTGATACTAATCATGCAGGGGCAATAAATACTGATCGAGTGATGGTTCTTCATCAACCATTGCAGCAAAATTCAGTCATAGCTTCGGAAAATATGGTTATGGCTTCAAGTTTAGATGATAAAAGTAAAGAGAGCTTGCAGCGAGCTATGGACGCAGTATGCATATTACTGACTATAAGTTTAACATCACTTTACTGCGCCGAGAGTTTCCAAGCGATGGCGGCGGCCACGAAAAATCGTGGTCGATATGGCGGAAGAGGAGGAACAAGAAGACGAGGAACAAGAAGAAGCTTTAAAGACAAAGCTAGGTGACCCCTCCACCACTCTGCTTATTTTTCCCACATGTGATTCTCCAGAAGCTCTAAAGTCTATGGCAATTGTGGCTCGTGGATCATGGGCCGACATCTACAGGCTACATTAGACCATCAAGAATATACTCGAGCATGTGCTAAAAAACAACTAACTATGTCATTCGATGATCTTCTAGAAATAGACGTCCTTCGTTTAAATTGCATTTTTAAGTTTTTTATTGTTTCCTTATTCTGATGTTTTTTCCTTTGCTACCTGATCGGTTTGTGATCAGGACTTTTTCCTTTCTTTTATATATTTCTATTTATTTAAAAATATATATAAAAATTCGTGACATATGTGATCTAAGTAAAATCTGTTTGATCTATTTAATTAGTTAATTTATTTTAATTAGGTTTCTATTTTTTTTATAAGGTTTCTAATTATTTTGTGTCATTGTTAATAGCGATCAAGAGAGATTTTTCTAAACTATAATATCTAGAATTTGCTTAACATGTTAGACACAAAGTATTGTAATTTAAACTTTGATTTTCTAATGATCTGAAATAATCATAACCTTTTACTAGTAATCGTAACCTGCCCCATGTAGCTCCACTCTTCTAATTACCTTAAACGCGATGATAATGCTTCTACCTTTATGGCCTCATGATATGGTGAAGGAAAAGTCAACTTATAGCTAGATATGTTTCACTCAGTGAAACATACATAAGTTGTTACACGAATTGTATTGGCGAAAATTCTTTGATTTTTGAATTAAATCTAGAGCATGCAACTGATAATAAACTGGAAACTAAAGGGTATAAATGTTGTAAATGACATACCTAAAAGAAAGGCTTAATTGCGTTTTTTGTCCCATAGATATAAGGAGGTGTCATATTTAATTAGTCCTGTAGTTATTGTGTATAACAATTTTCGTCTCGTATGTATAAAAAATTGGCGTATTGATTTGATTTTCTAAGTGTACTCTGTAGCAATTTTGATCCGGTAAATTTTGATTTTTGTGCAATTACAGTCCTATAAATTCTAACTTTGTGCAATTTTGGTCATGAAATGATGAAATATATGACCTATCCATTTGGGACTAATATTGCACAAAAATAGAACTTATGCGACCAAAACTGCACATAAGTTAAAATTTATGGGACCAAAATTGCTACATAGAATACTGACACAACCAAATATACCACACATTTAGATTTACAGGATCAATATTGCTAAATAAGATACTTACATGAGTAAATATATATGTCGCCTCTATATATTATAGTACCAAAATTGTAATTAAGCCTAAAGAAATGAAAGGATGTGATACTTAATTATTGTTAGATTACTTAAATATAAAATTTCACCTCTGTAATAGCTTAAATTTTTAGATGGAGTGGCTATTCAATATGGTATCAGAGCCAAGTCAAACAAGAGATTTTGCGTTCGAGTCTCACCGCCACCTATACAAACGTTTAACGTGCAAGGCTTCACAGATAACCGTCATCACGTGAGGGACTGTGTTAGAGTACATAAATATTAAATGGTCCATCTCTCTAATAGTTTAAGCATTTAATGAGGCGGTCATTCAACAAGTATAAGGACAACTTAGATTAGGATATGTATTTAAACTCGTGGACATAGACCTGTTAAGTTTCTGAGAAAAAAATATTGTACTCGACATATAAATAGGCGCATCATTAAGCAAACTAATAAATTAAAATTAAAATGCAAGGACTGCTCATATTTTTGGCAAATGAGTCCATCGATATTTTTAAGCGTCTATTCAATGTGTTTAAGGTCACTAAGTTTGTGCAATTTTGGCGAAGAATATTCTCACGTATTTCTTCAAAAATCTCAAATTCTGATCAAAGTCCAATAGTTAAAAGTTCATCTATATGTACGACGTAAAAAATTTATTAATTAGGCAAGAAATTAATTAATAGTTGTAGCAAATTGCGACATATATGTTTCATTTTTTTTTATCGGTATATGTTTCATTTATCTGCTAAAATGATTCTTAGTTCTCAAAAATGATGAGTTTACATGATCCACATTATCAAAAATATGTATTAACAGAAATGTAAAATAGTGAAATATTTCATTGATTGATTGAGAGAAACATTACAGTATTTATAGAGAGAAAGGAAAGCCTGCAGTTGAGCTAAAGACGGTTGTAACAGTGCTAACTAACTTTGTAACAGAAAATAACAAACTAACTAACTCTACAGTTAACATATCACAATACTTCCCCAGTTGTACTTCTTCGAAGGATGTCTACAATACTTAAGGATAGCTTATTCCTCAACATCTGAAATCTTGAAATGGACAAAGCTTTGGTGAACACATCTGCAGGCTGATCTTCAGACGAGATAAACCGAATTTCAATTTCTTTCAAGCACCTTTTGTCGAACAAAGTGTATGTCGATTTCAATGTGTTTCGTACGTGCATGAAACACCGGATTGGAGGCCATAGCAGTGGCACTCATGTTATCACACCACAGTAAGGATGGAGCTTCTACAATTACACCAATTTCCTTGATTAGAGAGTGCATCCACACCATTTTTGTAGACGTATCAGCCAACGAACGATACTTTGACTCTGCTGAACTCCGGGATACTACAGCTTGCTTCTTTGAGCTCCAACTGAGCAAATTCTCTCCCGAAAATATACAATAACCCCCAGTGGATTTCCTGTCATCAAGATTGCTAGCCCAATCCGCATCCGAGTAACCTTCAAGCAACATTCTTTATGCAGGTTTAAAGAAAAGACCAAGTTGTATGGACCCCTTCAAATACCTGAGTAGGTGTTTACAAGCTAGCCAATGATTGTCAGTTGGAGCATGAAGATATTGGCTTAACTTGTTTACTGCAAAGGAAATATTCGGTCTTGTAATTGTCAAATACTGAAGTGCACCAATGGTACTCCTATAAAGAGTAGGATTATCAAATAACTTGCTATCTGTCAGAGCTAATTTGTGAGAAGTGCTGAGAGGAGTTGCAGTAGGTTTGCTATTGAGCATATTGGTTTTACCAAGGAGATCGGATATGTACTTAGACTGAGTAAGAACCAAGCCACCAAATGTTCTTGTAAACTCTAAACCAAGAAAGTAACTCACCTCCCCAAGTGTTTTAAGAGCAAACTCATCACCAAGGAGCTGAATGAGCTCAAACATTGCAGAAGTATTGCCACCAGTGATTAGGATATCATCAACATATATGAGCACTATCAAAAGATGACCACCAGTTTTCTTGAGAAATAAAGAGTTGTCAGACACTGAAGCAACAAAACCTTGACCAACCAGAAATTGCTTAAGCTTGTTGAACCAAGCCCTTGGAGCCTGTTTCAAACCGTAGAGGGATTTATTCAGTTGACAGACATGTGTAGGCTTAGAAGAATCAGTGAACCCCTCTGGTTGAAACATAAAAACGGTTTCATGAAGATCCCCATTTAAGAATGCATTATTTACATCGATTTGCTGAATTTGCCACTGATTTGTCACAGCAAGTGTAAGAATTAATCTGACTGTACAAGGCTTGATAACTGGACTGAATGTTTCAAAATAATCAATCCCAGTCGTTTGTTGAAAACCCCGTGCAACTAACCGTGCCTTGTATCTATCAACAGTGCCATCTTGCTTGTGTTTTACCCGAAGCACCCACTTATTACTGATCACATTCATATCAGGAGAGTAAGGAACCAAAGACCATGTATTCTGTTTCATCAATGCATCAAATTCAAGTTGTATAGCCTCTCTCCACTTAGGACCAGACATAGCCTGTCTAGTAGAGGATGGCTCCAAAGAGGGAGGAGAAAGGGGCAACAGCTGAATAGGTTTTTGGTTTATAGATCCCATTTTTGGACCTAGTAACCATGGAGTGATGAGGATGGGGAGGAGAGGGAGAAATATGAGGGGCAGGAAGCAAAGGAATACTAGGGGGTGGAGAGGATGAGGGAGAGGAAGATGGGCTGGAAGATGAATGAGGTGTAGGGGATTTATTGATGGCAGAATGAGGAGAGGAAACCTCGGAAGTAGAGTGAATTAAGGGAGCTGGAAAATGAGGAATGAATGGTAGAAGAGGGGGAGAAATAGAAGAAGTTTGTGGCTGTGGCTGAGAAGAGAACATTTGAGCATAAGGAAACTCATATTCATTAAACTCAACACTGCTAGCAATATAAAGTCTTCCCGAAGCATCCAGACATTGATAACCTTTGTGAGAATCAATAGCCAAGAAATACACACTTTGAAGATCTCAGATTGGAATTTATGATCATTTGTAAGGCCTTAGAAAAGGAAAACAGGCACAACCAAAAACTTTGAGGAATGTGTAGTCGAGAGATTGTAGGTCCCAAGGGGTGTAAGTGTAAGGTTTAGAAGGGGGGTTGAATAAACCTTACCAAATTTTCGATTTAGGCCTTTTAAATCTCTGAGAGTTCTACACATGTGTCTTGATGGACAATCGAATTAGTCACTCAAGTAGAGTTAATCTCTCAACAGACTCAAATTTGAGTTGGTTAGTAGAGTAACTCACCGTTGGCTATAATTTGACTCACCGTGGTTTTGTTTTTCAAAGGAAGACTTAACACCCTTAAGTTTGTTTAAGCAAGTTTTTACACTTGATTTAGTACTTAATAGATTATCAATTGGATAGCAAATTTATCGTGAGATATAAGCAATTAAAAGTGCGATATTTAAATGTCAGAAAGTAAATGACACAAAAAAGTTTTTATAGAGGTTCAAGATGGGTAATTCTTCTACTCCTCTCTTCTCCAACTCCCGGAGGAATCCACTAAGTAATGATCGGTTTACAAAGTGGTAATGAAATCCCGGATACAAGTCTTGATCACAACAAATGACTTGATCCTTTGGGGACTCAGTCCGAGACGCCTTGATCACTCACTGCAAGCTTCTCGTGACGACTCGCCTTCTTCACAGGGCAGGCGCTTTGCTACTACAAACTCACTTGCTCAAGCACTTTGGATTTGATCACGAAGCCCTCCAAACGCTTAAGACTTGGTTCACCAACCTTTCTACAATCCTTCTTGGAATGTAGACCCCTTGTTTTCGATAGTTTCCTCTTCAACTGATTGAAGTTCTCTTTCCTTCACGAGGTAAGTGTTGGATTGATGTTCTTCGAGATGTAGGCTTGAGGATTGAGAATATTTCAATTTTGATAAGCTTGTATATCTCACGTGTGTGTCATCCACGCATCCTCTTTTTTTTTTTTTTTCTCAATCAAACTCCTCACCTTTTTATAGTGAACTTTCAAAAATTTGCCCGTTGAAGAGATAGGCTCATTTTTGAAAATCACTTTGCGATCGTTGGTTTGCACTTCTTGGAATTGCCATTTCCTCGTATGAAATGTTTTATCACCTTTTCGGAGTTCGACACGGTGTAGTGCTTCCCATTGGTTCATTTCTTTGCACGCTTCCGGGGACCGAGCACTCCAAGAAAGGTAGTATGGAGATATTACTTGTTTAAGTAAATCTCTTGATTTCTCGTGGCAACGGTTCTTTTTCATTATCTCGACTTGACCGCATTTCCTCGCTTTCCCAGGTGACTTAGAGTCAACTTCCAATCATCGGATGACTCTTCCGTCACTTCATCTTGAGACTCAGCTTCTTGAGTTGACTTGACGATGTTTCACTCAATCTGCATCTCACCGCTTCTTCATCGAGTTCTGTCTGCTTCTTTTGTTGTACTCACTGTCTCACGTGAGTTTTCCTTCAAGCCTTCATTGTCTTCTTGCAAGTTGGAGCGTAGGCCGACTTAACTCGGCCTTGGCCACTCTAATTGTTACAATACATTTCAAAGCAAGAATTGGGAGCCAACTTTCTATTCTAAGTTTTACATGGCATTCATCAAAATCTAAACAATAAAATTCCTAACAATTTCCCCCTTTTTGATGATGCCAAAACTTAACTCATACAAAGATGCAAATAACAAAGATACATACAGATATAGTGTGTTGACATAGAATGTATGCGCATAATCAATCTTTTTATTGATCATATCATTCTTGTACTTAACACAATCATTTTTACAAGGTGTATCGTAGTATGTAATTGTCTAAAAAAAAATAGCATTATTACGTAAGACTTACATTGTATGTATTTACATATAAAATACACAAAGGGTTGGGCAAAGAACACTTCATCTCCTTCATTTGTCTCCTTCTTTCATCTTGATCAAGATCTTCTTCTCTTCTCTTCTTCTTCTCGTCATCACCGCCTTCTTTTTCTTCTCATATGCCTTCCTGGCAGCCTTCATCTCTCCTTATTCTTTCCCCTGTCTCTCCCCCATAGCCGAGTTTGTCTCTTGTTTTCTTCTATCCTTCTTCTTGCATACTCGGCGTGGTTTTGGCCACTTGCAAGTTCGCCACATGGTCAAGCCCGCCCCAAGATCCCTCCTTTCTTTCCCGGATCTACGTATTCAATATTCTTGGGCGGGCCTAGGTCCTGCTTCTTCCTCCACTCGCCGCTTTTCCTCCTACTACCTCGGGCGTATCTTTGACATGGGGCCTTCTTCTTTGAAAGTGCCCGGCGAGTGACCAATGCAGAGCGATCGCTTAGGGTTGTCTCATTGCCTGTCATCGACTTCTTCACATAGTGTGAGACCCTTTTCCCAAGATGATCCCAAGCTTGAGCCAAGGACAAATTTGCAAAATAACCTTGATTCGAGCGTTTTGAATTCGTCCGATCTTGCTCGTCCCGACATCCGAAATGGCATACGTGTCTCTCCAACCGGAATGCCTCCGTGTTCTTTCAAAATGTTCATCACCCTGCATCCATTCTTCCTTCCACCTCCTTCATCCCCTCGCTTCAATTTCTTTTCTCTTCTCGGCCATAGATACAAAGAGTGTTGGAGTGGCGAGTCACGGAGTTTGTCGCTTATAATGTCACCGTGACAGGACCTGTTGGGGTTTGTGCAATCATCAAGGTCATATTCTTTGATCCTTCCCCTCAAAGTGATTTTCCTTTCTTCGATTTCAAAATTTCCTCACCGATTTTCCCTTCTCACTTTGTTCCCTTGTCACCTCTTTTTCTTCTCGGCTTGATTTTGTCTTTGCTTTAAGGTATTCCTCTTCCCCCTTTTTGGCATCATCAAAGGATAGAGGAACCCCAGGGAACATCTTGGCAAGCATGAAGTCGAGTCTTCGATGGTTGAATTTTGCTTCAAGTCTCTGCGTTGTATCTTTGCCGCGAAATTGAGGCATCGAGTAGCGTTGGATTCTCACAAAATCGCTTCATCTCACCATGAGAAGGCTGAATTTTCTTGTCATGTGTTCTTCCAAACGCCAGTATATCATTTGCATTTCGCTCACGCAGCGGCCTTGATCTCGGCGGTGTGAGCTTCGTGCATATGTTCAATGTGTTCCCGCAGCCGTTTTCGCGTCAACATTTTCGACTCTCCACACCAAAGACTTGTTGAATAATTGTCTCCAAGTATCTCACCTTGTTCCACACGCATTGATTCTTCTTGTTGCCACCATTCCCTTATCCTGATTGTGATGCCTCTCAAGTCACCGTAGTAAGGTTGGCATCTCTGTTGTCCAGCGCATATCCAAGGAGGCCCGATGCCTCTCCATCTTTTCAACTTCAAAGAAAGAGTGCCTTGAACACTTCTCGTACTTGGTGATTCTTCACATTGCGGCCATACAAATACGGCGTCGAAATCGAAGTCGGGCCGGAACAATGGTGCCTCGAGTGAAAAACAGGAGCTGGTCCGTGATAGCGTGCTTGCTCATTTTCGACTCTTCGTGGAGTTCTCGTATCTCCAAAGGTGAAAAGGGAAAGATTCCACAAAGGATTCATCACCGCCATCCGGGATTTGTTCGATGATAAGCGGTGGGCGTGAAGTTCTTCTCGGGAATCGATCCAATCAGAGCTTGAGGAGCCGGAGCGGTGGTCTCTGGTTCACTGGGTTTTGTGGTGCGATGACTCGCTTGCGAGCCTCAATATCTTATGCCTTCGTTGGTCTCACCGATTTCTCCTTTTGAGTAGACTCGGTCCTCGGCCTTATCGAGCGTCATTGACGATGATGAGATTTCCATTGGTGGCTCATCATCAAAATTAAAGGTCCGACGAGTAGTCTTGGGATCGACTTGCTCGTGCCTGGAACATCCGCACCGAAGTCTTTTGATTTGTCATGGGAGTTGACTCGGCTTCTTTCGCCTTCCCCGATCCCGAAGGTGACATCGGGTTGTCCTGGGAATCATGAAGTGCGCCGATCTCCTTCTCGAGATGGATCGATGGTTGCGGGAGGGATGTTCTCTACTTGTGTGTTACCCCGAAGTCTCAACCTCCCGTGGCCTTCATTTCCTCCAGCGGTCTCTCTGCTGCGAGGCCTTGGTCTTCCCTTTCGATAGTGTCACTGTCTTAGGGTCTTCTACATGGCATCCATTGGAGTCTCAACCCCATGGATTGCGCTTTCATCGCCTGCAGTGTTAACTCCCGTACATTCGCTCCTTCCGTGCCTCGATCGCATCGGCCAGCGTCATTAGCCTTCGTGAGTCAGCTGTGGCACCTCACCGAGACAGTCTCAATCGTCCGAGCTTCGTTGATGGCAACTTGTCATTTTCTTCTTGTGTTTGAGTTTTCTTTGCTTCGCCTCCTACATTCTTTGTGGAGTCATCTGCAAAGATCCTCCGACCTTGCCGGTGGAGGAGTTTCCCCTCACCGGAGCACCACCGAGTGACTTGGAGTGGGGTCACTCGTCTCCAAACTCCCTTGCTGCGATTGATGGTTCACCCCGTTGGGGGCGGTGGTGGCACACCTTCAATAGGGGTTGGCTCGACCGGGGTCCCCACTAGCCCGGTTTCATCGCCAATTCCTTATCGCCTTCTTCCGAGTTAGGCAAAGTGGTAGCAAACAATCGGTGGCTATTTGGCTGAACCACTCCCATTGGATCGATTTCAAATGTGTTCGAGGACTCTCCCGTCCCTCCATCGCTTTGCTCGTGAAGGATTCTTGATTCACGCAATGCTTGCCGTGATCTCCGCAATTTTCCGTGGCGGCGGCGTGCAGATTCTCCTCGTTCCTCGTCACTTTCGGAGAAGACATCAAGGAGAGGATGGAAGTGTTCGTGGTGCCGAGATAGGGCGGATACTTGCCTTTTCTCGTGCTTCGCTTCTTCACCTTGCTTTTCTCTCTCCTTGTCCTTGTAGATCCGCAGAATATCCATGCAGTTGTCTTCATCTAGAGTTGAGCACAGTAGATAATCCAGAAATTTAGCGATTCCTCTTCTTCTTCTATGAATTCAGCCGTTGGAACTGTTCCCTTGACTTGCTCAACTTCCATTTTCTCCACTCACGCAGACGATTCTCGGATGTCTGCGGTAAGGTGGAGATAGGATCATTACATCACTATCTCGCTTGGGTTGGTTCTTCTTGAGTTTTGAGTGTGTGAGCTACAACAGTGTCTTGATTCAGGTTGCCTCTGTGATCACCTTCAAAGAGACTTGGCCGTTTCATCAATTACATCCGGAGACTCTACTTCTCCGAGTCTCCGGATTTGTGCTAGGCGAGTAGGCGACTCAAACCGGTTTCTCCTTCTCGGATTGCTTTACAAGTCTTCTTCGTCTCTTGGTTTGTACCGGGGGATTTAAGTTCGAGAGACGGTGTCCTCTCGAGTCTTGGGCGGCCGGGCCTGCTTGTGTTTGTTTCGAGGAGCCGGCCGTCTAGGTTTGTCGATCTCCTCTTTTTGACGATCGAGAGAAGGAATTTGTGAGTCCTTCTCGACCGCCGCAGCTGGGCGGTGACACGGCCGCTTGGGCGGTGACTTCACTGCAGGGCGGTGACTCGCTGCGCGGGCGAGGAGCATGTTTGTTTTCTTCACCGCAGGGGGCAAAGAGATTTCGGCAAAACCGCAGGGCGCTTTCTTCTTGGTTGTTGGAGAGGAGGCGGTGTGTGTCTTCGGGTCACCGATTCCCCCTCACCGGTGTCGGCTCTCTTGGCGTGACGACGCTTCGAAAGCACCAGGAGATTAGCTCAACATCCTCTTGTTAACATGGAAGGCCTTCCCATGTCTAAGAGGTACTCCTTTCACCTCCAATAGCCGCCAATCACTAGGCCATATCCCGGATCCTCCAAATGACCCATCTTCTTTGAAGGACTTGTTTCCCACGTTTTGGCAGAGTCTCAGTAGATAAACTCAGCCAGTTTATCTTCTTTTCTTCGATTATTGCAGCCATCACAATCAATTTTGCCTTTGACGGTTGGTCAAAGTCTCGCCAAATTTGATGTCGATACACTTGGCAACAATGTCCAACAATTTGTGATAATCCTCCTTCAAAGTCTCTTGTTTGTCAGAATATTATTTTGTCAAAGAACATCGGACTTGGCTATTTCTTTCCATGCGCGTCGGCCAAGTTTACATCAGCCTCTTTGATCTCGAGATGCTCCTCTCTGCCGGTAGTGAGCAATATTCACCAAATCCTTGGCGTGATAGTCAGTTGCTTCCCGTGAACAGATGACTTGATTCCTTCGTCGTGAATCTCGGCATTCACGTAGAATTGTGCGACCTCCTCCACATAGGTCATAGGATACTCCATGTTAGAAACGGTTTCGATCCTGCCGCTTTTCTAGCTTCTCCGCGATTTTCTTCACCAGGGTGTCGTCGGACCCTGCTTCACCATTCCGTCGAAATCCACGGTCGAACCGGTGTGGATTTGTTTTCCCAACTTGGTAAAGTCATACGTTGGTGCCATTTCTCGAATAATTTCAAGAAAAATTCAAAATAGATTTGAAGTTTGATAGGGTTTCGAGAGTGTTTGCCTTTGCTTTTTGAGAGAGAGAGATTGAACAGTTTTTAGAAGTGTGAGAGAGAAACGGACGAAAAATGGTTTAAATATGGTTTATGAAAGGGCGTGCGAGACGGTTTTGAATCGTGATCGAAATCAACGGCTTGATTTCGCACGATATTGAGCGATTCATGTCTCGTATTTAATGCGGCAAAGATTTATATCCAATCATAGGCTTGGTGTGCGGCTTTTTATGTCCGTACACATCATCATTATCTTTGACGTGTTCTAAAACATTCCGCTAAGTCAAAAACGATCGCGTTTTTGTCTCTTTGCTCATAAGTTATTCAAATTTATCTCTTAGCTGATTTAACTCGCTTCTCACATTTCTCTTAGTGACTCACTATCCGCCGACTTGGTATAGCCGACTTTTCCGACATAAAAATCTGATTTATTCTTGAGCTAGTTTTTGTTTTTCACTCTTTTTCACCTTCTTTCCTGTTTCATTTCTTTTCTTTGATTCTTCCGTGTCTCACTTAGCTCAATTAGCCCCAACTCATGTTTGAGTTCTTCAAATCTTGACTCACATAATGGTTTTGTGAAGATGTCGGCTAGTTGCTTATCGGTTGAGATATATTCCAAGATAATGTCCTTCTTTTCAACATGATCTCTTATGAAATGATATCCGACATCTACATGTTTTGTTCTTGAGTGCAACACAGGATTTTGAGTGATTGCAATGGCACTTGTGTTATCACACATGATTGGAATTTCTTTTTCTTCAATTTCATAATCTCTCACCTTTGTCTCATCCATAGGACTTGGCGCACAAAGAAATGCCCAGTGCCTATGTATTCTCGCCTCACCAGTAGAGGTGGCTATTGAGTTTTGCTTCTTGCTAAACCAGAAATTAGTCTGTTTCCAAGCATTTGACATGTGCCTCAAGTACTTTTCTCTTTCCCACTCGCATCCAAGATAGTCGAGTCCGAATAGCCAATTAGCTTGAATCCACCTTCCTTTGATACCATAGCCCTACTTCTTGGTTTCCTTTTAAGTATCTCAATATTCTCTTAGCCGCAGTCATATGGCTCTCTTTTGGAGCGATTGAAATCTTGCACATACACCTACAAAGAAAGGTGATGTCCGCCTGGCTAGCCGTGAGATAGAAGCAGATGATCCAATAAGTGCTCAGTATCTTGTTTGATCTACGGGCTTGCCATCTGCGTCCATGTCCATTTTTGATGATGTGTTCATTGGTATTTTTACGTAAGACTTCTCCTCCATACCAAATTTCTTCATTAAATCTCTGTGTATTTTGTTTGACTTATGAAGGTTCCATCCTTCACTTGTTTCACTTGAAGTCCAAGGAAAAATGTCGGCTCTCCCATCATGCTCATTTCAAATTTACTTTGCATGAGGTTTGAGAATTTTTCACACGACTCTTTTTGTTAGTGGATCCAAAAATGATGTCATCCACATATATTTGAACAAGCAAAGATATGCTCTTCTTGTCTTGAATTAAAAAAAGTGTTCTATCCACTTTTCCTTTAGTGAATCCATTTTCATTAGGAATTGTGACAGGTATCATACCATGCTCTCGGGTGCCTGTTTCAATCCATACAGGGCTTTCTTGAGTTTGTACACTTTGTCTCCAAGAGTCTTCTGCTCAAATCCTGGAGGTTGTTCAACATACACTTCTTCTTCCAATAATCCATTCAGAATGCACTTTTTACATCCATTTGATATACAATGAAATTTTTGTGAGTGCGTATAGGCAAGAAACATCCTTATAGCTTCCAATCTTGCTACAGGAGCAAATGTTTCATCAAAATCTATTCCTTCTTCTTGGCAATATCCTTTGGCTACCAGTCTTGCTTTGTTTCTTACCACGTAACCTTCCTCGTTCATCTTATTTCAATACCCATTTGGTTCCAATAACATTTTGATGTATGGGTCTTTGTACTAATTCCCATACTTTATTTCTCTCAAACCGATTCACTCTTCTTGCATAGCTTGAATCCAATGTGTGTCGTCCAATGCTTGTGACACATCTTTGGGCTCTATCTGCGAGATGAAGCATGTGAACATTGCTTCTTGTTGAGTTCGGATCTTGTCTTGACGCTTCTCTCATATCTCCAATGACAAGTTCTCGTGGATGGTCTCTCGGCCATCTTACGTCAGGTTGAAGTAAGTTTAGCCGGATTGATCGACTTGCGTGTTCTTCTTGGTCGACTCTCTCGTGATCACTCACCGCAGATTTTCCACCGCTTTTGAGATTCACTATCTCATCTTCTTCTCAATTGATAATCCCCGCCTGGCTTGATAGGGACTCTTCGTAAGGTTGGATGTTTCACTTATCACCGACTCTTCAATGTCTTCTCCATTTATGTTTGGCTCATCGAATACTACATGAATGGATTCTTCAGTAACCATAGTTCTTTTGTTGAGTATTCTCAGAGGCTTTGCTTTCACCGAGTATCTAAGAAGATACCTCATCGACTTTAGCATCAAAAGCCTTTAGGTTATCTTTGCCATTATTGTGGATGAAGCATTTACATCCAAATATCCTGAAATATGCAACATTTGGTTTTCTTCCAGTCCGATCTCATAGGAGTCTTTGTCACCGCCTTTATTTATCATACATCTGTTTTGGGTGTAGCAGTCGTGTTGATTGCTTGACCCAAAACCTTTTTGGTAACCCCGCTGCTTGACCTAACATGGTCCTTGCCGCTTCTTTGAGGGTTCTGCTTTCTTCTTTCGCAACTCCATTCTCACGTGGAGTCCTTGCGGTGATAGTTCATGACCAATACCATTCTCAACACAAGATCTTGAGTTATTATTCCATTGACAAACTCGGTTCCTCTATCCGATCTTATTTTGATAATGGTTTGACTCTTCTCATTTTGTATCCTCTTCATCACCGTGGGTAGCTTTTGTAGAGTTTCTTTCTTCTTGCACATGAATATTGTCCATGTATATCTTGAGTAGTCATCTACTACCACCAAGGTGTATTTCTTTCCACTTATGCTTGCCGGTTCCACTTTGGGCCAAATAGATCCATATGAAGCGGATGCAATATTCTTGTTGAGGATGGGCAAGTCTTTTCTTGAAACGACGACTTGATTTGTTTTCCTTCCTTCGATGCATCACATATACTCTCCTTCTTGATATCGAGTCCGGAAGTCCTTCCACAAGATGACTTCTTGCTAGCTTATTAATCGTTTTGAAGTTCGGATGACTCGACTTTTTGTGCCACACCAACTTGATTCAAATTGCTCTTTGCTAGTAGACAGTCTTTGGGTGTTGCGGTTGACCAATCCACTACATACATATTTTTCCTCGTCGCATCCTTGCAGAGAACTTCATTAGATTCAACATTTTTGATTTGGCATATTCCCATGTTGAATCCAACATTGTAGCCCTTGTCGCAGAGTTGATGATGCTTAGTAAATTGAAGTTTAGTCCTTCAACATATGCAACATCTCGTGATTTCTAAACCATTCCTCCGGATGGATCCAATGCCTCTTATTTCACCAGGGGCTTCATTTCCTCCAAATATGACTTTGGCTCCTTTGACTTCCTTGAATTTTGACAGATTTCTCTTATTTCCTGTCATATGTCCGGGGAATGTACCGCTATCCATGTACCAGGTTCCTTGCACTTAGCCGCTCCTTGAACCCGCAATCAAGGAAATTAAGTTTTAGGTACCCATTCTTGTCTCGGGTCCCGAGGGGTTAGAATTATAAGATGATCCAACCAACCTATAGCCAAATGATTTGACTCAAGAGGTTGCCATCTATCGATGCCATAATCATAATCAATCCTGCAAATTGCTTGGGAGCTCCAGGTTCATACAAATTGTCTCTTTTGTCAGTATGCCGCATATGTGTTTTAGCAATTGCCTTTCTTGGGTAATTGTGGTGTCTTTGAGTGTAGTGCCTAGGTGCATATGTGTGTCTTTGATGAAAGCTCTTATGCTTTTGGAATGGCCTTTGTTGAGTTCTGGCCTTTGCCATTTGGGCTTGTATTCCATAAGTCTAGGCGATAGTTCACATTATTCGATCGGCTTGCTTGGATATTTTCTACCATTCCCATCATATGTATTTCTTTTATGAGTTTTCTTCTGGGATTTTTGGTAGCTCGCTTCTTCTTTACAGAGTATTTTCTGTTTGGAGTCTGTTGAGGACTCGGCCGAATCTCTTCTCACTATCCCTTTCAAGACTCTCAACTCGGCTGTTTTCCTTTTCCTTTGTAACCAAGGCCAGTTTGCTTAGTATTGTGCTTTGGATTGAAAGTGTGTGCATCATTTAGAGTTTTGGATTTTTCGGACTCTTCATGACTTGAAGATCCTTTTTCCAAAATTACTCTTGAGGTTTGACATGGCACAAAGGAATTAAATCCTAAGCTGTCTTGTCTCCACATTCTCTTTGACTCATAATAAGATCATCCAATTTAGATGCCTTAGTGAATGAGGCAATAACATTTTGAGGTCATTCTCCTCTTTTCTATAGCAAAGAAATTTCTCGCTTTATTAATTTAGCATTTTCAAATTTTTAAACTTTTATTCTCATCAGCTATTTGACTTAGAGTACTCGACTCCTTAGTCACTTTGAGTTTTGGTTTTTGAGTAGGTCGTTTTCCTCATTCAACAATTGTGTGTGAGGTTTTAATGTGCTCAAAATCTTTCATCATTTTGCCTAATGAATCATAAAGATCGTGGGTGATGAAGTGTGTGTGTCACGATCACTATCACTAGTGTCCGAGCTTGTTGAGTTAGATTGTACCTCATCTTCTTGATCTTGTTCTTTGGCCATTAAGCGGATCAAGGCTTCTTCTTCGTGAGTCACTTGAGTAGTCGGCTTCACCTCTCGAGTCACCGCCTCTCTTGTCTTGGTTGTCTCAAAGATCTCTGCACCATCATTGCCTTTTTCTTCTCTTGTCTTCTTTCTCTCAAGACCTTTCTTTCTTCTTCGTTTCTCGTACTTGTTGACTACAGGATATGAGCAAAATGGCATAGTGACCTGGTTGTCTACAATTCCAACATAGATATTCACCTTTTGCTCACTCTTTCTATTCTTGAGTTGTCGGCCCTTTGATACTCAACTTGTTGATGATCCGTCCTCTCTTGGTTGGCCTATCATCCCTTGATTTGGAGGGAGCCGAGTGTCTTCCGGAGGATTCACCCTTTCCTCTCTTGTAGTTCTTGTTAAAGAACTTGTTAAATCTTTTAACCATTAGGGCTATTTCTTTCTTCAATCAATTGCCTCTTTGACTTGACTCTCCTTCCATCTTTGACAACTAGAGCACTTTTTGGGTACAAATTGTCTCTTCCTCGGTCTTTCCTTCTCGGCCAAACTCATAGGCTTTGAGGTCCGAGAATAACTCATGGTTGGATGTCTTTGATAGGTCCATGGAATGTCTCAATGCCATGACCTTCATCTCCCATTCACCGAAGACTTTTCAGATCTTCATACACATTTCCTTCTCGTGTATATTCCTTTCCAAGTGTAGAACGACTCATTTGTGATTTCGTAAATCGAGCATCCAGTTGATCCAGTTTTCTCCGAGATCATTTTAAAGTTCTCAAATTTTTGTACACCACCGAAAGTTTGTTTTCTTTGATTTGCTCGAGCCTTCACAAATCAATGTCGGTTTGTCCCAGCATTTCCTTAGCTTTTGCAAGATTTCACTTTATTGAACATGGCTTTGTCCAAGGTTTTGTAGAGAATATCCTTGGCTACATTGTCCAGGTTGTATCTTTTTGTCATCATTTGTCCACTCGGTTCTTGGTTTTTCAACCATGACCGTCCGGTCTTCGTGATCTTCTTCCCCTTCACCGCAACTCTTCGCATGTGTGTTCACCTTTAATATTTGCAGAGGCCCATCTTCTATCACTATCCACATCTCATCATGTAATCTTTGATAGATGAGCCCGCATACGAATTTTCCAATCATCAAATTCTTCAATAGTGAACATAGGAATGCGTGTTAGATTTGCTTCCATGATGATAACTTTTAATGATAGAAAAGAGTTTTGAAAGATTAAGTACTAAAGCGGACTTTTGAAAAGTTTGGAGATCTAGTTCAAGAACCGGTGCGGAGGGTTCAATGAACCAACCGCTCCGATACCACTTGTAGGTCCCAAGGGGTGTAAGTGTAAGGTTTAGAAGGGGGTTGAATAAACCTTACCAAATTTTCGATTTAGGCCTTTTAAATCTACAGAGTTCTACACAAATGTGTCCTTGATGGACAATCGAATTAGTCACTCAAGAGAGTTAATCTCTCAACAGACTCAAATTGAGTTTTAGTAGAGTAACTCACCAATTGGCTATAATTTGACTCAAATTTGTGGTTTTGTTTTCAATGGAAGACTTAACACCCTTAAGTTTGTTTAAGCAAGTTTTTGACTTGATTTAGTACTTAATAGATTATCAATTGGATAGCAAATTTATCAATGAGATATAAGCAATTAAAAGTGCGATATTTAAATGTCAAAAGTAAATGACACAAGAAAGTTTTTATAGAGGTTCAAGATGGGGTAATTCTTCTACTCCTCTCTTCTCCAACTCCTGGAGGAATCCACTAAGTAATGATCGGTTTACAAAGTGGTAATGTCCCAGAGATACAAGTCTTGATCACAACAGTGCCGACTTGATCCTTTGGGACTCACGATCTGAGACGCCTTGATCACTCACCGGCTTCTCGTGCGACTCGACTTCTTCTTCACAGGCAGTGCTTGCTACTACTGACTCACTTGCTCAAGCACTTTGGATTTGATCACGAAGCCCTCCAAACGCTTAAGACTTGGTTCACCTTGAACCTTTCTACAATCCTTCTTGGAATGTAGACCCTTTGTTTTCGTGAGTTTCCTCTTCAACTCGATTGAAGTTCTCTTTCCTTCACAGGTAAGTGTTGGATTGATGTTCTTCGAGATGTAGGCTTGAGGATTGAGAATATTTCAATTTTGATAAGCTTGTATATCTCACGTGTGTGTCATCCACGCATCCTCTTTTTTTTTTTTTTTTTTTCTCAATCAAACTCCTCGGCCTTTTATAGTGAACTTTCAAAAATTTGCCCGTTGAAGAGATAGGCTCATTTTTGAAAATCACTTTGCAAATCGTTGGTTTGCACTTCTTGGAATTGCCATTTCCTCGTATGAAATGTTTTATCACCTTTTCGAGTTCGACACGGTGTAGTGCTTCCCATTGGTTCATTTCTTTGCACGCTTCGGGGGATCGAGCACTCCAAGAAAGGTAGTATGGAGATATTACTTGTTTAAGTAAATCTCTTGATTTACGCAAACGGTTCTTTTTCGATTATCTCGACTTGACCGCATTTCCTCGCTTTCCCCGGTGACTTAGAGTCGACTTCCAATCATTGGATGACTCTTCTCATCACTTCATCTTGAGACTTGCTTCTCTTGAGTTGACTTGATGATGTTTCACTCACCGCATCTCACCGCTTCTTCATCGAGTTCCCATGTCTGCTCTTCTTTGTTGTACTCACTGTCTCACGAGAGTTTTCCTTCAAGCCTTGATTGTCTTCTTGCAAGTTGGAGCGTAGGCCGACTTAACTCACCGGCTTTGGCGGCTCTAATTGTTACAATACATTTCAAAGCAAGAATCGGGAGCCAACTTTCTATTCTAAGTTTTACATGGCATTCATCAAAATCTAAACAATAAAATTCCTAACAGAGATTGATGAAATAAAAACTGAAAAGGAGAGGAATGCTTGAGAACAGGGGTTGGTAATCGATTTATCACAAAAACTGCAGAAAAGAATGCATGCCACCAATATTTAAGAGGTAGCTGAGCTTGAGCAAGCATAGAGAGTCCAACTTCAACAATATGGAGATGTTTTCTCTCAGCTTTTCCATTTTGTTGATGAGAGTGAGGACACGGATGACGAAAATGAATACCAAGGTTAGAAAGGACTGGAGGTAAGGATCGAAATTCTCCACCCCAATCAGTTTGGAGACACTTAATTTTGCTATTGAACTGTCTCTCTATGAAATTATTGAATTGAATGAATTTAGAGAGAGCCTCTGATTTTGTTTTAAGAGGAAATATCCAAGTAAACCGTGAAAAATCATCAACAAAATGGATGTAATATCTGTAACCATCCACAGATAAAACATGGGAAGGGACCCACAAATCTGAATGCACAAGCTGAAAAGGAGAAGATGTTTTAGTTGGCTGTGCAGAGTAGTGTTTTTGATGCATTTTACTAATTTTACAAGCATCACAGAAATTTAAATTTGATAAGGCTGGCTTGATATTCACAGAATTTAAAACATGAGACAGAACCATATGACTAGGGTGGCCAAGTTTCTTGTGCCACAAATTTACATCATTGTTACTGTTACATTGAGATGAGCTTGATACAGCAGAAAAGGCGGTAACATCATTATTTGAAGTATTATTGAAGAAAGGAAACTGATTTACACTAGAATTAGAAGAAGAATAGAACTAAGAAGCAACAACAGGGGTAGCACTAGGCTTGAGGGATTTGAGATGATGAAGACTGAGCTGATATAGGCCATCCTTGAGCCTCCGTGTGAGAAGAACCTGAGAAGTCACCTTGTCCTTTACCAAGCAACAATCATGATAGAATTCGATTAGCACATTGTTGTCCTTGGTAAATTGAGAGATGCTTAATAATTTTTTTGTGATTTGAAGCACATAGAGAATGTTGTTAAGAAGTAAAGAGGTAGGTTGAGAGGAAGATGAAAAGGAAAGAGTATTAGAACCTACATGAGATATACAAAGTTTGGAGCCATTACCTACTGCAAGGGTGTCTTTTCCATGATAAGGAGCTTTGAGAGACAGATTCTCCAGATTTGTGGTGATATGATTGGTAGCACCACTGTCGAAATACCAACTTGAATCCGTATCAGCAGAATTGTTGGAGGCTGTGAGATGAGCTTGAGGACCACCAGAAATAACACCACCATTTGCATCATGTTCAGGCCCTGTGAAGCTCACATCAAAACGTTTATAACACTTTAAAGCCACATGTCCAGTTTTCCAGCATAACTGACACTTTGGTTTTTGGAAATTATTTCTATAGCGGAAACCTCCATTACGACCTCCACGACCTCTGCCTCTAAAGAAACAACCTCCTCGATTGTTATTAGAAAAATTTCCAGGACTTCCATAAGCAATATGTGCAGATGGATTAACAGAACCACCACCTATACCAGTTTGAAGAGTAGATACAGAGGATAAGCCACCAACTTGACTTTGCAGCCTCGTTTCATGAGTTTGCAGAATAAATTGAACCTCTTGTAGAGATACAGATTCAGCTCGAGTTGTCAGATTAACAATCACAGAATCATAGTCAACACCAAGTCCTCCAAGTATATAAAGTACTAATTCATCATCACTAATTAAATGTCCAACCGAATTTAGATCATCTGCCATAGATTTCATCTTTAGAATGTAGGAATCTATACTAAGATCACCTTTCTTAAAGGTTTGCAACATAAACCGTAGTTGAAGAGCTCTAGCCTTTGACTGAGATTGAAAGAGGTTTTCAAAAACTTTCCATACCTCTGCAGCAGTTGTACAACGATTCACATGACCAAGCATCGATTCGCTTATTGAAGATAACATCCAACTTAGGAGAAATTGATCCTTGCGCATCCATGTGACATACTCAGGATTTGATCTGAGATTAGAAGTGCTGATCGAATCGGAGGGAAGAAACGGAGCTGGTCGTGTAGAAGATCCAAACAAAATGACTTCAAAACCGTGCGCGCACGAACAAATGGATAACACTGCGCTTTCGGAGCGAATAATTGTTGCGATCAAGACGCAAAATAATCGGAGTAAGATGAGGCAGAGAAGCCATGGCTGGAGAGAAAAAAATTAGCTTGTCGAACAAGAAGAAGAGCACAGCTAGGAACTGGCTCTAGATACCATAACAGAAATGTAAAATAGTGAAATATTTCATTGATTGATTGAGAGAAACATTACAGTATTTATAGAGAGAAAGGAAAGCCTGCAGTTGAGCTAAAGACGGTTGTAACAGTGCTAACTAACTTTGTAACAGAAAATAACAAACTAACTAACTCTACAGTTAACATATCACAATATGTATATATCGATCTTACTATGAAATTAAACCAACACAAAAAACTTGAAAATAATAGGAAATGGTCTTGGACGTTTCTTTATTGTGCTTTCATGAGGCCGATCGTACGTGGATTAAACTAAAATATTATTTCATATTTGAAATTTAATTTGAAGAAGTACAGAGTACTTGAGCAATTCATTTATTATCTTCTTTTTTGTAGGTTTTATTGATAATTACGATTATATTTGATCTTAATTTTCCTAGATATATATCCAGTAATAAGTAGTAGTACTCCTGGTTTTTCGCCAATAATTGTGGAGTACCGAGTATGAAGTGAAGATCTGCTGCTTCATCCTTAAGTATTACATGTGATGCAATGTCAACATTATGTGTAACAGTGTAAGCTTCATCAACAATGTCAACGGCTTATTATTTTATTTTATTCTTATTATTTAATCTTAAACAATTTGGTTTTTCTACATAATATTTTTGTAAAAGGGATGTTCCTCACCATATCAAAAATGACTTCTTTTTTTGCAACTGAAATCTATGAGGAAAAAACATTCCTAATTTTGTGTTCATTATTAATAGGGAAATATGTGATAGAAAATCTCATTTTATAAAGAGAAAGTGAAAAATAAGAGTGTGAATACTGTAAAACCGTACCATAACTGTGCCAAAAGTTCAGTTTACCGTATTGTACTGAATATCAAACCATGTTTTATTTCATGTCACCCAAGTGGGTAGCTACTCACTTGGGTGTATAGTCCTTGGATCAAACACACACACATGTGTGTGTATGTGTGTTGATCCAATGGATATGCACCCAATTGGGTAGCATGGAATAGACCATCAAATCATATTGGAGGGATACACTTTGGTATTTCCCGAAAAGATTTCAATAATTCGGTACAGTTTTTGATCAAACCCAAAAATGTAAAAAAAGAAAAAAGGACAAAAATTCATGTTAGATAGTCTAACGGGTCAAAATCTATAAGATGAATCTCAAAACCGACCCAGTTGGTATTTTTATAATATTAGCAATGGCGGTTTTTTAATATCTGTGAATTGGTATTAGCAGTCTTGAAAAGTATTAGTACATATATAGCTCACTTGAAAATATTAGTTTTGTAATATTAGACAGTGATATAGTATCACGAGAGTGTTGAAAAGCATTAGTAGTTCATCTGATCGGAAAAGTACATTTGAAAATATTTAATATTTTCCCCTAAAATATAGTAGTTTTTTCCGTCAAAAATATTAGTCGTCACATGAAACGTATTAAGTTTTCCCCTAAAGATTTTTAATAATTCCCTTGAAAACTATTAGCTAGTTTTTCTAACAAAAAATATTAGCAGTCTAATTAAAAAAATATTAGTAGATCCCCTAAAAATATTAAGGCATTTTGTTGGATCGTTGGGTTCGCCGGTCGGATAGATCCATTAGATTAGATCCTTTTAACCGTTAGACCATCTGACAGGATTGTCTCAAAAAAAAAAATGTTTTACCTTAAAAATATAGTAAACTACTTAAATACAACAAATTACCATTGTATAAGCACTTTTATAAATTATAATAATATACCGACTCAACGACAGCCATACTAATGATGCCAAGGAAATATAATACTTAATAAGTTTTTTAACAGTCAACCAACAGTAAATGTTGGTTCATCATCCCTTCACGGCGTTCACGCCCTTGCTCCCATCATACACTATAAATACCACACCATCTCTACCCTTCCAAAACCCCACACACCACCACTAAACAAAAGCTTCTTCAATTCATCATCTTTCTCTTAGTACGTAACTCATCAACACGTACAAAGACCGAAATGGCTGATACTAATGGCAGACAACAACAACAATCCTTTGAAATAATCTCCATACCTCCCCAAACAACCCCTTCCCAACAAACCAACAAATTCGATCTCCCAGTAGATTCCGAACACAAAGTCAAAACCCTAAGAATATTCTCCTTCGCACAGCCCCACATGAGATCCTTCCACTTAGCCTGGCTCTCTTTTTTCACATGCCTCATCTCCACCTTCGCCGCCGCCCCACTCGTCCCCATCATCCGCGACAACCTCAATCTCACCCGCTCCGACATCGGCAACGCCGGCGTCGCCTCCGTCTCAGGCAGCATCTTCTCCCGCCTCGTCATGGGCGTCATCTGCGACCTCCTGGGCCCGCGCTACGGCTGCGCCTTCGTCAACCTATTGGTCGCCCCCGTGGTTTTCTCGGTGGCGTTCGTGTCGTCGGCGGAGGGGTACATTGCAGTGAGGTTCATGATCGGGGTGTCGCTGGCGACTTTCGTGTCGTGCCAGTACTGGACGAGCATTATGTTCACGAGCTCAATTATTGGGACGGTGAATGCAGTGGCCGCCGGGTGGGGTGATATGGGAGGTGGGGCGACGCAGCTGCTGATGCCTTTCCTTTATCATGTTATCAAGATTTCTGGTGCCACGCCTTATACGGCTTGGAGGATTGCGTTTATGATACCTGGATGGTTACATGTGATTGTTGGGGTTATGGTGTTGACTCTTGGACAGGACATGCCTGATGGGAATCTTAGTGCCCTTCAGAAGAGAGGTGATGTTGCCAAAGATAAGTTTTCCAAGGTAATTCAGATTTCTTGTTCCATTTTTTTATTCGGATCTGGATCATTATATATATATCTCCATTATTTTGTGGAATTTGAGAGAAATTCTTTCTCCAAATCATAAGAAATTCACGCAAATTAAATTCATTTCCCATTTCAAATTTCATTGTATTGGATGAATAACACGTGTATTTAAGATAAATATGTGGGAGCTTTTCTTTTTTTAATAAGTTGGGAGTAGTGGTTGGAGATGAGGGATAAATTTCAAAGAAAAAAGATGCAAGGTTCGAACTCTGGTCAACACTCTTACAAAGGGTAATCGATACCACTTGATCAGTTATAAGCTCGTGGTATGTGTGAGCTTTTCTTATTCATCCAATTATACAATGTAAAGTAAATTGAAAATAGGAAATATTAACTCTTGTTTATGTTTTTATGATTTAAATAAAGTGTTTCATATTTAATATTGTTTAATTGTTTGTAGGTGTTCAAATATGCTGTGAGAAACTATAGGACATGGGTGTTTTTCCTTGTCTACGGCTTTTCCATGGGAGTTCAGCTTTGCATAAACAATGTTATTGCTGAATATTTCTATGACAGGTCTGCTCTCCACCTATCTTGGAACTAATATATATTTCGAGATTAATTATAAGCCAAGTTGAGAGTTAATTAGGTTTAATATCTTTCCTCATTTTATTCATTTGGGTTTTACTCATTTTCAAGCTTAGTGAAAAATTCCTTCCAGGCTCATAGACATCTGTTTTTAGCCGATGTCTATTAAAGACTCTACCAATGTAGTAATCAGTGATGTTTAAAAACTGAATCTTGATTCTCCCTTTAACTTCTTTAGGTTCAATCTCAAGCTCCACACAGCCGAATCATAGCAGCCACCTTCGGCATGGCCAACTTCGCTGCTCGCCCTCTCCTGAGGCTACGCCTCCGATTTCATGACCCGTAAATTCGGCATGAGGGGCCGACTGGGTCCTTTGGATAGTCCAAACCCTAGGAGGAGTGTTACGCATTTGGCTCGGCCGCGCAAATTCACTTCCGATAGCCATCCTATCCATGATACTCTTTCTCCATCGGCGCCCAATCCGCTTGCGGCGCCACTTACGGCATCATCCCTTTCGTTTCCCGACGAGCATTAGGCCTAATCTCCGGCCGACGGCGCGGAGGAAATTTCGGCGGATTAACACAATTGGTTTTTTTTCTCCAACATGGATTTTCCTCGGCTGATGGGCTCACCTACATGGGCATCATGGCGGTCGCCTGTACTATTCCGGTGGCGTTCATCCACTTTCCGCAGTGGGGAAGCATGTTTTTTCCGGCGTCAAAAAACGGCGGATATACGGAGGAGAGTTATTACTCGTCGGAGTGGAATGAGGATGAGAAGGAAAAGGGTTTGCACCATGGAAGCCTTAAGTTCGCCGAGAACAGCCGATCGGAGCGTGGGAAGAGACGGGAGATCGCCGCCGCTGTAACACCGCCGGGATATAATTCCACCCCTGTTCACGTTTAGTACTCTGTTTTTCTATCAGCAATAAAAATAAATTCTTGATTTAAAAAAAAAAAAGAAAGAAAAGATTGGCAGTAGCAACGGTGTATGTGGTGATTGGTTGTTTATAGGACATATAGTAATATATACAACCATGAGAGGCGTTGTGCTGGACTTTTTGTATATCTACTTCTACATATATTGAAATTTAATTTTCAGTTTTTTTTTTCCGGAGGAGGATATTGGTTGGTTTCAGTTTCCTCCAGGTAATTCGAACCCGTGACCAACTAGGTCCTAGGTGCAATTTTAATCGATTTAATATATAATACATTTATTAATTTCGAGTACTTATTTATCTGGATAACAATCGCGTTCTTGTTCAAAATTTGCCACGGTTTGAAGAATGATGATAACTGCCATCTTAAATCTGTTATGAAGAATATGTATATTTCTGATAATGAAACAAAGCTACAGTGTGCCTCTATTTATAGAGGATGAAAACCGGAAGTAAAATGACAAAGTAGAAGTAAAGGGAAAAGTGCTAAAGCTAAACAACAACTTCTAACTGACTAACCAACTAGCATGTAAAGTATGAGTAATATGTATATCCAACACACCTCCCTCAAGCTAGAAGGCAAAGGAAATCTTGCATACCCAGCTTGGACAGCAAAAAACCAAACACTCCAGGCCCCAGAGATTTAGTAAACACATCAGCAAGCTGCAGTTTGGTGGAGACCTTCTGTGGCAGCACAAAACCATCCTTATACTTGTTACGCACAATATGACAATCGATCTCCACATGCTTAGTTCGCTCATGAAAAACGGGATTCGCCACAATATAAAGAGCAGCCTGATTATCGCACCAAAGTGGGATGGGAAGTGCGAAGGATACCGCAAATGCGGGCAAGATAAGAGAGCCAAAGCAATTCACAAACGGTCTGACTCATGGACCTATACTCAAAACCGCGAAAGATTTAGATACAGTCACTTGCTTCTTAGTCCTCCAAGAAACAAGTGCCCCACCAAAATACACACAATATCCTGTTAGAGACCTCCTACTATCAAGGCAAGTGGCCCAATCTGCATCACAATAGGCCTCAAAATCATAGAAATCCTCTGCTGCATAGAAGAGACCTTTAGAAGGTGTGCCCTTGAGATATCGAAGCACATGCACTGTTGCATCCCAGTGTGTGGAATAAGGGTCATTGATGAACTGACTCAGCTGTTGGATAGCATGAGTCACATCTGGCCTACTCATGTTGAGATATAACAACCTCCCATTGTTAATCGTGCATATTCTATGATTTTACGCATAGAGAAACAGAGATGTGTTCAGGTGGCTTTTCCTGCTGTTCAAGAGGATGTTGCTATGGCAGCCACTCCTTCTAGCACTGGTAGAGGACGAGGTGCCTATTTTGGTATGAGAGGAAGAGGAGGAAGAGGATCTATTCGACGATCTAAAGAAGAGAAAGCAAAGTTGGTTTGTGATCATTGTAGAATTCCTGGTCATGAGGCACATGAATGTTTTAAATTGCACGGTTACCCGGAGTGGTACAAAACTTACAAAGAACAGAGAGATAAGTCCATGGTAAATATGGTAGAGGCTGCTCCTTCCCCTCCTGTCAGGCTAAGAGTTACTGAGAAGGTTAAAGAGGCAGGGAATACAGATCTCTCAGGGATTATTCAGAAAGAAATTGCTAAATATCTAGCTGCACAATTTCCGAGTGGGAGCCGGTGGTGGTTACAATCCTCTGTGGATTATGCTCATTGTGTTGGACATGCGGGTATATCACACTTTGCCTTATCTAGTTTTGATTGTGTGAAAGATGGGGAGTGGATACTTGACACGGGTCTTTAGTAGGCATATGTGTGCAAACAAGGATTCTATGGTTCATCTTTCACCTCTTGTTGTTCCCTCTGTATGCCGTGTATCTTCCGGATGGTTCACAAATTAGTGTGTCTCACACAGGGAGTGTTGTTCTTTCTTCCTCTCTAACTCTTACAGATGTTCTTCTAGTTCCTTCGTTTCGATATAATCTTTTATCTATCTCACATCTTATTCAAACATCTCATCTAAAGTGTATTTTTCTTCCTACTCATTGTGTCTTGCAGGACCTATGGACTGACAAAGTGGTTGGCATGGGAAAGGCCATTGGAAGAATTTATATTCTATCTCATTAACAATGTTTTTCCTTCATTAGCGAAGAAGTATTCTTCGATTACTCCGTAACTCTTCTTTAGATTCTTGGCATGTCAAATTAGGGCATGCTTCTAGCACTGTATTGGCACATCTTGATTTCATTCCTTGTAATGATGCACAAACTTTGAAACATTGTGATATATGTCATAAGGCCAAACAAATTTCCTTCCTCCTTTTTCCCCGTTAGTAATTCTTGCTCCTCTACTGTTTTTTGCTATGGTGCATGTTGATGTGTGGGGGCCTTATGCTGGGAGTTCTTACTATAATACTCCATATTTTTTGACCATTGTGGATGATTTTAGCAGAGCTACTTGGATTTACCTTATGGCACATAAAAGTCAAGTTCCTAGACTGCTTGATGTCTTTTTTAAAATGGTGCAAACACAGTTTGGGGTGAAAGTGAAGGAGTTGAGGAGTGATAATGGGGGTGAATTCTTAGGTGGGGAGTGTCAAAAGTTGTTACAGGAGTATGGTATTCTCCATCAGAGGGTTTGTGTGTACACACCTCAACAGAATGGAGTTGTTGAGAGGAAACATAGACACTTGCTAGAGATTGCTAGAGCCTTGATGATACAATCTCGTCTCGCTTCTAAATTTTGGGTGTTTTCGGTTCTTCTTCTGCTTTGCAAGCACATCATCAATAGGCTTCCTACAAGAGTGTTACGATGGAAGTCCCCTTGTGAGGTGTCTTTGTATGGTTCTAAGCTTTGACTATGATAGACTTAAGCCTTTTGGATGTCTATCCTATGCCACTAACCTGCTCCCTCACAAAGATAAGTTTTCACCTAGGGCACACAAGTGTGTGTTTCTAGGTTATGAATCTGGAACCAAGGGGTATAGGGTGTATAATTTGGATACTAATAAGATTCAAGTTACCAGGGATGTTGTTTTTGTTGAAGATCAATTTCCTTACAGTCTTTTGCAATCTCATTCTGCTAAGACTGCTCCCCCTCCACTCTTTAACATTCCTGTCACAGAGTCTGAGTCTCTTCAGTCCCCTACTTCTCCTTCTTCTTCATCTCCACCTTCTTCTGACTCTATCTCTGCTCCAGTTCTTAGAAGGAGCTCTAGGTCTACTAGACCTCCTGCTTGGTTGGATGATTTTGTTACTAATGCAGCTTCCTATGGTTTCACTCATGCCTCAGCCACTCAGTCAGCTCCTAGTCCATCAGGTACTGCATATCCTGTTCATACTTTTCCTTATCACACCTCACCTACTTTCAATCCTTCCTACATCTCTTTTTTAGCTAATGTATCTGACTTGAAAGAGCCATATACTTATGCTGAAGCCTGTAAGCATCTTGAATGGAGAAAGGCCATGGATCAAGAGTTGGAGGCTCTTGAGTTGAATCACACTTGGGATCTAACCACTTTGCCACATGGAAAGAAAACCATTGGGTGTAAGTGGGTGTATAAAATCAAGATGAACTCTGATGGAACTGTTGACAGGTATAAGGCACGTCTTGTGGCCAAGGGTTATGATCAGATTTATGGTGAATCTTATCAAGATAGCTTCTCTCCTGCTGCTGCGGTAATGATCAATACATCGATTGCTCGGCTACAAAGAAGCAATGGCCTCTAAAGACAACTTGATATCAACAATGCATTCCTCCATGGGTTTTGGAGGAAAATATTTACATGGAACCCCCAGAGGGGTATTCTTTGCCTCAGCCTGGCAAGTATGTCATTTAAAGAAGAGCCTATATGGGCTAAAGCAGGCATCCAGGCAGTGGAATGCAGAGTTCTGTGCCAAGTTGGTTGGGTTTGGTTTTTTGCAGTCCCAAAATGATCATTGCCTCTTCATTAAATCCACTAGCACTTCTTTCATGGCCCTGATCATCTATGTTGATGATGTATTGGTTACAGGGTCTGATCCTTCAGACATTGAAGTACTAAAGTCTTATCTCCACAAGATGTTTACTATTAAAGATTTGGGACATGCTAAATATTTCCTGGGGTTGGAAATTGCTAGAAGTCCTGCTGGCACTTATGTACATCAGAGGAAGTACATATTGGACATTCTTAAAGATGTTGGCCTGTTGGATTGCAAGCCAGCTGCAACACCTCTTCCACAGGGACTGAGGCTGCAGGGTAAACAAGGCACACCTTTACCTGATTCTAACACTTACAGAAGGTTGGTTGGGAGGTTGTTATATCTCAACATGAGTAGGCCAGATGTGACTCATGCTATCCAACAGCTGAGTCAGTTCATCAATGACCCTTATTCCACACACCTAAACACATCTCTGTTTCTCTATGCGTAAAATCATAGAATATGCACGATTAACCGAAGGTAATGGATCTAGTATGAGTATTTGACTGCGCACATGTTCATACGAATCATTTAAACCCATAAGGAATTGCATCAGCCTAGTATTCATTTCATTATCAACAGAGATCTTCCCATTGTCACAAGAGCACACTGATTTAGGCACTAAACAACTATATTCATCCCATAGCCTCTTTAATTTTGTAAAATAGGCAACAACTGATTGATTACCTTGACTTGCAGTCGCGATTTCTTTCTGAATTTGATAAATCATTGGTCCATTAGATTCACCAAATCGCTGACCAATGTCTTCCCATAGAGTTCGTGTAGAGTCAGCATAGATGAAGGCATCAACAATGTCTCGAGAAATAGTGTTCAGGATCCAACTAACAACCATACAATCTACCTTCTTCCACTGCTCATACTGAGCTGAATCTTCATCTGGTTGAATCACCTTTCCATTGATAAATCCAAGTTTAGCCTTGGCAGCGAGAGCAATCATCATCGATCGACTCCAGGAGAGAAAGTTATTTCCATTTAAGACATTAGAAACAAGGATGAGTCCAGGATGATCCGAGTCGTGCAGCTGAAACGGATCATCCTCGCGAGATACAATCGTAGTCGTAGTGGCCTGCAAATCGGTCTTCTCCGTCGTCGTTTTCAAGAAGAAAACGAAGCAGCTTCAATGAGCTAAACCAACGCTCTGGATACCATGAAGAATGATGATAACTGTCATCTTAAATCTGTTATGAAGAATATGTATATTTCTGATAATGAAACAAAGCTACAGTGTGCCTCTATTTATAGAGGATGAAAACCGGAAGTAAAATGACAAAGTAGAAGTAAAGGGAAAAGTGCTAAAGCTAAACAACAACTTCTAACTGACTAACCAACTAGCATGTAAAGTATGAGTAATATGTATATCCAACACGGTTCACCTGTGGATTTAATTTCTTCTACTACTACTTATTGAGTATTTTATTGCTGCAGTGTTTATATTAAGAATTTAGAAAGAGGCATTGATATTTTTTTGATCTCGAGGTTTTATAATTTTCTTAATCATGTTCATAGATTACAAATATATAATGGAGGATGTATTTGAAAAAGAAGAGGTCTCCTATCAGATGGTCTAACGGATCTAATCCGTCTAGGTCTAATCCAAATACCAAATGCCCCAGCCCATTGACCCGCTACCATTGAAATTTAAAAAAAAAAAAAAAGGGAACAAAAATTCACCTTTTAATTGTGCAGAACAGAGACACAGCTCCATTTAACAAAAAAGCAACCAATCAAATATTTAAAAATAAATAAAAGAATCATTTTGTCTCCCTAATGTATCCCATAAACAGCGAAACCATAAACGAAAAAAGATCAACAGAAAAATGAAAAAGGCGACAAGTTAATAAATTAACTCTCAGAGTTGATGAATTAGATTTTTGGTCATAGGCTTTGTCCATCGATAACAGTTTGCTGTCTAGCATGTATAGATTGGTTTTAGGTTTTTACAAGGAAAAAATTAATATTTTTTAAGAAAACATTTAGGAGAAAAACTAATACTCTTTGGGGGATCACCAATACATTTGAGGAGACTACTAATACTTTTTAGTATTAAAGAAATACTTTTTAAGGGGAATTATTAAAAACCTTTTATGGGAAAACTAATATTGCAAAATGTATTAAACTTTACAGCTTCTTAGTGATTCTCTGTTTTATTATTAAATGGCATAACTTTGTAGAAAAGTATTACACATTGCATTCCAATGTATTAGATGTATCAAATAAATGTATTAGACTTTACAACTAATACATTTCGTGAGAAAAATTTTAATTATATTAAGGGAAACTAATAAAATACTCTCTAGGGAACTACCAATACTTTTTCGAGGAACTACTAATACTTTTTTGAGAGACTGCAAATACATTTCGGGATTATATTAATGAGAAATACTAAAATACTCTTTAGGGAACTACTAATACATTTCAGAAAAACTGCTAGTACTTTTTAGAAGGGCATCTAATACTTTTCAGAATGATTGTTAAATTAATACATTTCGTGAGAAAAATTTAATTATATTAAGGGAAACTACTAAAATACTTTCCATGGAACTACTAATACTTTTTTAAGGAACTACTAATATTTTTTTGAGAAACTGCTAATACAATTCGGGAGTATATTCATGAGAAATACTAAAATACTCTTCAGGGAATTGCTAATACATTTCAGAAGAACTGCTAATACTTTTTAGAAGGATGGCTTATACTTTTCGTAAGGATCGCATTATCTAGGTGGTCCCCAAAACTACTAAAACACCACTGCTAATATTACGGGAATGCCACCGGGTCCGTGGGTCAGACCCGTTAGACAGTCTGACAGGAGTTTTTGTCTTTAAATTGTTTTAAGTATCACTAGGCTTAGAATGTGTATGGACAAAGGCAATAATATAGGATTGAGATTCATGTTCTATTCACGAGATTTTTCTTTTAAAACAAATGAAGCATTAGTGACAGATTTATCAAGTGGACAAACTACTAATTTGGTGATTTGAGCTTTTGAACAGTAAGGTTAGAGACCCAAAAGGCTTACTAAAGGACTATGTTATTAACTTGCTCGTGACATATATAATATATATATATAGATGTACGACACATACCACAAACTTATAGCTTAATTGATATCATGTACTTAACCTCTATAAGGACGTGTACGGCGCATGTTGATTACGCCTTTTGATCAACAACATCATTTATAAATTATAAGTTCAATATGACTTGGAAATTAAGAGGGAATGTACTGAGCATTAAGCAACTAAAAGTGTGATTTTTATTGATATAACTTAGATGAAGAAGTGATATACAACTTGAAAATTAAGAGAGAATGACTAAGCAACTAGCAAGGTACTTTTTATTGACATGACTGAGATGAAGATCTGATCGGTGGGTAAATTGTGAAGAGCTCTATTACAAAGCATTAATGACAGGGTCAAAAAGTCCTCTTTCAATCATAAATGACTTCTATGTATTTTATTACAATCAAAATAATGATTGTAACCAGTGGGCTTAGTCCACCAGCCAACCACAAGTAATTGCAGGGTGGAGGTCAGGGGTTTAAATCTCTGCTCCATCAAATCACCGATCGGTCGTCACATCCCTTTACGCTTACCTTAGCGGCGAATGAGGGGACCGAGTTTTTTCCTCGGCGTAGTCCAGGCGTAAACCTGGAAGCTGAGTTATCAAAAAAGAAAATGAAAGAACAATGATTGTTTGAAGTGTGAGTGAGTCATGTGTCATCTCCTCATCTTACATGATTACATGTTGGACAAGCACTTATAGTTTATTTGTTGTCTTGGCAGAAACTTTACAGGGGCATTTTTGTGTGCCACTAAGTAGTCAGGTCAGCCACTGTTGACTTTTCTAGTTTATCATGTCAATCTCGACTTTGAGATGCAGCTGGTCTATTAACCTGTTTATCATGTCAATCTCGACTTTGAGATGCAGCTGGTCTATTAACCTGACTGACGAGCTCTGGTCGGCTATCAACAATAAGCACTAAGATGATGAAGCCTAGGACCCTTTGGGAGAAAAAATATTATTAGTGTGAAATCCTTATATTAACTTGTCCATGGCAACTAATGGCCTTGTATGGTTATGTTTCCATGGACCATTTCCAGTTTCTAGTGTTGGAAATAGAATTTTGAGAATTTATTGGTTTTCGTGTGAAAACTGGAATTATGTTTGGATAAGAGAATGAAAATGAGTTTTATATAGGTTTGAAAATGAGATTATGTTTGGTTGAGTAGTTTTGAAATATTATTTTATGTATATAATAATTTGAAAAGTTGATAGTGATTGAATTTTTTAATTGTATATATAATATTATATTTGGAAGATTGTAGGTTGGCGGGTCCCGTTAAATATATATAATTAAAAAATGGTAATATTTTAAGTAGATGAAGTTGGTAATGGAGGGTCCCACATGTATAATTGGATGAAAATGTGAGAAAGTAATTGATGAGTGATGTAGGGTATAGTATAGGGTTGGAAATTGAAAATATAGGTTTGAGATGTTGTTTTATGTGAAAATTGGAAAATGAAAATGATGATTTTCATTGGAAAATTTAGAAACAAACATGATTCCATTTCTATGAATAGTTAGAAATTGTAAATTGGCCCTTGGAAACATAAAAAAACAAGGCCAATGTATTTTTAAGGGTTGTCTTTCATCAAACTCTATAAATTTGTGGCCACTAAAAACCAAGGGCCTGAATCATGCCTGTAACATAAAGTCTTCTCTGCAACCGTTGTATGTATATTTAACCTAGTAGCAAATTAAATACTTGTTTTTGTTCACAAGTTAAATGTCCCATCATGATAAAACCAATGTAGGTCTGTTGTTCTTATCTAAGCATTTCCTATTTTCCTATATACAATTTAGGATGGATTCATTGCCATCCGTACTTAAGACAAATCGTACGTCCGTACTTAATTAACTACATACATATATAACTCTTCGTGGACTTCATTCATGCTCAAATTACTTTTATGTTATGAATTTCATAGTTTACTGTCATTTTATTTTATTTTTATTCAATCATCTAATTTGTTTAACGTGCTTACGAGATAAATGTCAAATAGATATTCGACTACATGAGACGCATCGTCCATCATTCGAAATGTGGATTGAGATTTCATGTTCCACTATTTCTATTCCACTCACATTTTTTTATATCGGATGAATATAATGACAAGTATACAAGATGATGCCACAATTTTACACGTTACACATCATTCATCCAACATATCAAAAAGAAAATGGAACAGAAAATCTAAGGGAGTGCTTGCCTATGAAATATGTTTCATTCCTTTTACTTTTTGGACAAAATTTTGAATGGACGACATGTGATTGCTTGTGAAAATTTTCAAAAAATACACTATTCATTTTTCTCATTTTTCAAATCATCAATCAAATTCAATTATAATTTTGAACAAAAAAAAACATCACATCAACTATCATTATTATACAATCATATCACAAATACACTATTCACCATCTCTTATTTTTCAAATCACCAATTAAATCTAATCATTATTATACTAAAAAAAACTATCACATCAACTATTATCATCACATTTTCATCTTATATACAATCACACTCTCAAAATCAATTCTCATTTTTTTAAATAAATTTTTCATACTATTTTTTCTAAAAGTAAAAATGAGTAGAACGAAAAGTCAAGCAATCACTCTCTAATTCCTTAAAATCTGGGGTCAAATTTCACTTTCTCCCATTCACAGGGGTGGTGTCAAATTAAAGATGCTTTAAATACAAGGCATGAAAAGATAGGAATAGCTAGAGTTGAATGTTCCAATATATATAAATTTGGTGATCAACTCAACCACATATCAACACTAAAATAAACATATCAATAAGTTGAACAATAAACTCTTCATAAAAAAGTGACAGTTTTCGGCGCCATTGGCGGTCCACCGTACACCAGCCCACATTTCATGTGAAGTACAAAAGAAAATGGGGGAATTTTTAAAGTACCCACTATGGATAGTGGATATTCTTTTCTACCCATAGACATAAAAAAACTCTTTTCTACCCAATTTGACAAAAATGTCCCTCTTTTAATTTGAAGATTTTGAATTTAAAAACTGGTGCAATTAATGATTTCCTTGAAAATCGTGTATACTTCCCCCCAAATACACACACCTATGTATAAAATCGTATACTCATATCGTGCCCATATCGTGCCAACCATATGTACATATACATTTACATATCGTGCCCAAAATTGTGTCATATCACACATATAGCGCATATCGTGCCAACCTATATCGTGCCTCATTTAATTTATATCGTGCCTCATTTAAAATTGGGCACGAAAATGAGGCACGATATCGTGCCTAATTTTAAACAAGACACGAAATATCGTGCCTATATTGGGCACGAAATCGTGCCTCTAGTTAAAAATAGGCACGATATCGTGCCTAATTTTAAACAAGGCACGAAATATCGTGCCTAATTTTAAACAAGGCACGAAATATCGTGCCTATATTGGGCATGAAATCGTGCCTCCAGTTAAAAATAGGCATGATATCGTGCCTATAATTGGCACGAAATCGTGCCTCCAGTTAAAATTTGCACGAAAATCATTCAAATTGCGTAAATTAAGGGACTTTCTCTTAATGCTTCAACCGACTCCAAAAAAGGTGGGCAAATCTCCCCTTCTTCACACGTATAATCATCCTTCATTAGCATCCCTATTTTTTTGCCCATTATCCAAAAGTTTCGCCCCCAATTGTAGAGTATGCTGACCCTCCTTTTGACTTCCCAAAAATTCAAATTAAGAGAGGTTGAAATTGGAGTAAATGCTCCTTTGATTGACTTTCCAAAAAATTCGAATTAATTGATTTTGATCAAAGTTGTTTGTTGAAAATACGTTAAAAATTCACAAAATTATTTTCAATCTAAATATTAAAATATAAAAAAACACGATAATTTATTTAAAAACAAAAAAAAAACGAAGTTATTTTCAAATCAAAAAATTACCAAAAAAAATTAAACATGAAAATGGTTTTAAAAGAACTATACACTTTTTTTAAAATATTTTTCTATTTATTTAAAGTATCTTAAAATTATAAAATAATAAAAATTCAAAATTATTTTCAAATTTTCTTTTTATATTAAACGATTTTACAAAAATGTGATTTTGTGTTAAAAAAACTAAAATTTGTGTTAAAAATCTGAAAATAATGAAAGTATATTAATGTGAGAGAGAAATATGTGAGAGATAAAGTATCAAGGGTATTTGGGTAAAAGAACCACAAAAGTGGGTAGAAAACTTAGTTTTTTATCTCACATGTCATAAAAGTTTTTGTCTTATCCTAAGTGGGTAGTTATCACAATTTGTTCAAAGAAAATATATCAACTTGCAAGGAGCCAAATTTTTAAATCCTTAACACATGCATGAATTTCACAGTTCAAAGCTTATTAATTAGTTAAACCATAAAAAAAACTAAAACAACTCTGTATGAAATTTTATAAAGTCCAATTGCATTTTTCTATATTTCTTGTTACCTGCCACTTTGAATTAAAAGACGTACTGTCCCTGTTTTCTGTTTTTAAAGACTTTTTTGGTCCAGTTAATTGTATTTTAGTTATATCTAGTGAAGGGATATTAATTATATATAGAGTCGACTATAAGCTGTCTTCAATGATGAAAGAAATCAAGACCATTGAAGCTTGGACAGTAAAAAAAATTAAGATTTGTTCATCTTTTACCTTGTGGGATGGCCAGGGGCGGAGCTAGACGTATAATTTTGGGGGCTAAGTAATTTTGGGGGGGCTAAATCACTAAAAAATAATTATTTAGTACTAAAAATTAATATTCTAAAATAAAATATACATAAAAAAAAACTAATTTTCAAAAAATTTGGGGGGCTAATGCCCCTGGAAATGGCCTAATAGTGTACGGTGGGTTCTTGATTAAGTCTCGAGTTTATATATCGCATATCACAAAAGACTTACCTAGTGTACGTAGTTAACTAATGTTGGATGCTATTGTATGCAAGCTATTGCGTTTACTAATACGCATCCCAAAGATAATGACTATAGATTTTTCGGTATCCCAAAACAAAAACAAAATGTTCCCCATTTCTTCGCATGCAGTTCATTCAAACAATTATAAGAGTCTACAAAACGCCATTCAATGAAAACGTTCATTTAATTTATTTTATTGTTAATTATATTTTATATATTTTTTGTTGGGGAAGGGGAAGGAAGTACTAGTTCAAAATTCAAATAGAAAACTTCCTTGGACTGGCATCCGTACTCATAGTAAGAATGGTACTTAGGTATATTCACATCCCACAAATTACTCTCTTGAACTTTCCTGTGAGTTTCATTAGATTTGACTTTTACTTTGGCCAGCTCAAGACATCCACCACCAGCAACTACTTTGTTCCAAGTTCTTCACATATACACAGTATTTTAAAAAGTGCTAAGCGCTAGTCGGACGGCAGATTGGGACCTAGCGTTTAGGCGCTCTAGGCAACGTTAGGCAAAACCTGAGCAGGATTAGACGGGGCCTAATCGGAGAAATTACAGTGCATTTAAATAAATAAATCTCTGGATAATTGACCACTGTAAATTACTTCAAAGTAATCAGCCAGATCTGATGGTCCCAAAACAAGTTTGTCGATCTTATCAACCGCGTATAAAGCCAGCGATAAGGTATCAAAAACAAACTATTGATAAGTCAACCAAAAAACTCTTAATTAGAAAATAGTTGAGCAGCAAACATGGCACCATTGCCGGTCCACCCTTCCTTAAAATTCTCATTTTTATGTTCCCAAAAAGTCAACCAATATAAAATTCTCCCCTCACCAATAAGCAATTTTTGTCCGTGGATAAAATCAGGAAAAATCTGCGAATTTGCATATAGATTCCAAGCATATCCATTGAACAATTATATATAAAGCATGCTACAAAAAATGCTATACACGTTGAGTGGCACATGTTTCTAGTTAACAAGATTAAATAAATACTAACGTCAAGATAGAACCAACTTCTATTTTTGGCATAATAAAGTGACTTTTCAATATTAGCAATGGTTACCATTTGTAATGCAAAAAAAAAAAAAAAAAGGAACAGAAATTTAATGAATATGACCTGTCTTGTACTTGTGCATGCTAAATGCTAAGGGAGTAAAATGAAAAAATAGATTAATTTTATTAGTTAAGAATAACTGACCAAGTACTTTTCCAAGTAATCAAGAAGCAGGTAAGTTTTTCTAACGTTTACCGCGCATTTTGCAATTGGAAGCTAAAGTTGAAAAATAAATCAATGTTTGACTCAAAATTGATTATTAAAAGTTCATTTCAACTCGGTTTGCCGAGATATGAAGCTCGACTTTTTTATTGAAAAAAATTATAAAATATCAAACTACTTTCGCTCGATTCATATTTGGCTCGACTAAAGCTTTATTCAGCTTGGTTCGATTAAAAAATCAAACACAATTTTCAAAACTCGATAAAATTTGAAACAAGTTTGAGTTCACTTCTACCACAAGCTTGAAGCTCATGTGGTATTGCTTACTTTTTGAAAGAGTGTTGGCCAACTTGACAGATATCTTTCGGTTTTTTGAAATTTATTTCCTTCCCCCAACCACTACAACGAAAAAAATATCATGTTCACTTCTACTCGATTTGTTACACAGAAACAAATTTTACATCCCCAGGAAGTGCAAGGACATCGTAACAGGAAAAAAGAAACAGTAATTACAAGTGCATTAGAAATGAATAATTACAGCAGCGCACTTGCCGGTTTAAGTGGCAATACCCATGTTTGAATGCAAGATTTAATAGTAATATACGATGCAAGTGGAGTTTCAATATATCATTTGCATATGGACTATATGGTATTATAAAGAAAAAATAAATTCAAAGTACATGCATGTTTATATTGATTGATGCAAATTAAAAAAAGAGTCTTACACATCAGTCCATGTAATAACTGGGATAGCCTCTCATATGACATCCGTACTTATGGAATTATTTCTACTTCTAATTTCTCTACTATAATATTGTCGGATCTTAGTCAGCTCACATGCATTGTCTCTATGTTCGATATCTACTACCTTGACTTTCACGAATTTTCATACTAAATTTAATCCAACTTGTTTTTTTTTAATGACCCATGTGTACACACTGCTCCAGAAAATAGTTCTGATAGCAGATTTTAGATAGTGCTTTTAGACGGAAGTGTTATTAAAAAATTCGCAGATATTTTAGACAACATTTTTGTAGGAAAATGTTATCACAATAAACCATATAATAGCGCTTTAATTATTAACGAAGTGTTATATGAAGAAAATTAAAGATAGCACTTAATTAATATTAAGTGTTATATATGTTTTGGAATAATGATTTTGTACAACAAGCGTTATCTAATAAATTAATTTCAATCACTACGCCTTAAAAATAGATCGATATAGCATATTTCAAATATCGCTTTTAGATGGAAGTCTATTGAAAAATTCGCAGATATTTTAGACTACGACTTTTGTAGGAAAGCACACATAATGTTCTTCAATATATCTTAGTGTAACTCTGGTTCTAAAACTACCAGATAATTGCTTGAATTCAAATTTATTAGTTTATTTTGGACACGCGAGCTACTCTTATCATATTATATTGAACTATTTTTGTTTTAGTTCCAAGTGAATGATGGATTGTTCAATATTTTTATACTATTAAAACAATATATTAGGATAAATTTTGTCTCTTTGTTTTTTAATTTTAAGATTTATGAATTTTGTTGTCGCTCTCCTGTTGCATTTTGTTTGCTCTTGTTGGTCACATGATTAAATGGTGGGAAACATAAGTTTGGTTGAATACTGAAAGCCGAAAAATCATCGTAAGATCATAACGCTTATTATGATGTGATATCTACTGAATACATACATGGGATAGCGCTTCTTCACAAAACCGCTATCAATTTAATGCCAGATAACGCTTATTTTATGAGTGTTATCTTATGAATACAAATATGGGATAGCGCGTCCTCAAAAAAACGCTATCAAATATGCATCTTAGATAGCGGTTACAGGATAGGGCTTCGGATAACAGTCGTTGTGATAGCACTTTGAAACACTATCTAAAGGGGAAAAACGCGTTATCTGAGTGATTTTTTGGCATAGTGACACGCTTACGCCGCGACCTAACTAATCCTGGACTTGCAAGTGCGAAAGACCCCTTGACCCAACAGGATGTAAATCATCGGATATCCAGGTGGTCAGGGTTGATCAACCGACTAATCCTGGACCTGTCAGTACTAGAAACCCCTTGACTCCAGCAGATGTAAATCATGGGATATGCCCGGGTGGTCAGGGTTGATCCAACCGGTTTCCAAGTGCAACCCCTGCCAGATTGACCCCCAGACTTAAGCAAACGGGGTTGTTTCAGTCGGGAATTGAACCCACGCTGCTAAAAGATCGGATTACCAGCCCTCTTTACCACTCCGGCTATGCCCGGCATCTAACTTGTTTTTCTTTTCTTTATGGGTGATTATATCCTCTAGCTATATAGGTTGACTTTGCGAAGGACACAAATTGTATATGGCTACAATCACTACAAACTGATGTCTACAAATTATTTAGTTGTATCAAATCAATTAGCATCATAAACATATTCGTCTTAGGAGACATATTTATGGTTGCCTCTTGCTATTACAAAATATTGGAAACTGACATTCTCTACCTTCATCATTTTTTAAGTAAATATTTATATAGGGTCTAATTCATTAGGCAATGTATGTGAAAACAAGAAACGCGACTTTGGCTCTTGGCCGAGAAGTCTCAATTTCAAATCTTCATATATGCACTACTTAGTCGAATTTGTTGCACATAGCTTGCCCTAGAGGTGTCAAAAATGGGCTCGGTCCGGTGAAAAGGCCAGAGCGAGCTGCAATTTTGGATGCCCAAAAGGGATTGGGCCTATTAGGCTCGGAAAGTCGAGGCGGTCATATTTTCATGGGTTGGGGTCGAGCTGAATAGTAGTCCACCGAATCTCAACCCACCCGACATAATTTTTCCTTTGGCTCAACGAGTCGGTCCGGTCCGACCCATTTGATAGCTCTAGCTTGTCCAAAGGCAATTAATCTATCTAGCATGGTTTGCATGTTATTATATCAAACCGCAGAATTTACTCATTGCGTACCTGAAGACTAGTAGTTGCAATTTGATTGTGTTTCAGGGATGTGTATTTGGAGATCCTTTGTTGAGAACTATTTTAGAAAATGTAGTGCATTATGAGGAAAATATATTGCAGAACCTAATGCATGTATGTTTATTTATGTTTTGAGAGAATGATAAATATTTTCTGAAACACAAACAAATACAGCTCCGCAGGTTTTTGAAGTCCTATTTTAACATATCTATCGAATCCATCTATTATATATCGTGGATTTTCTGCACCTATACATAATCATTCGCTGAGAGTAACTTTCCCAAAAACTCCAAAAAGAAAGGGAGGATTGAGCTTAGATTACAATAAAAATGATCATAGCAAATGCATATAGCAAATTAACAATTTGCTAAAATTTGGACAAAATTATCTACAAGATAATCAGTAGAATATAGTCAATATACAAACAATTAACTCAACCATAATCTCGGATTGGTTCCCTATCCGTGGACAATGAAATCGCAACTTCTTCTATCGAAACGAACCGTGAGTATTATAGACTTGATTTTCAGCTATCATAACATATGGCTAATTTTGGTAGCTTAGCACCCCACTACCACTACATGCACTACAGTGGCCAACAGTCGAGCACTTCGTGCCAGTAGCTCCATTTCTTCGGAAACTGTAAAGAAAGGAAAGTGTTTCATCTTTTTGGAACTTGTGGCCAGTACCCTTCGGTGCACACTGTGTAAACCTTCGGCTAGACGCAAAATCCTGTAAACCGCACTAGACAGGCTCGATCAAGTGGTGTAGATGTGGAGATTTGAATTTAAGACCTCGGCCTCAAGAAACCCAACCTACTCCACTAGGCCACCCGAATGAGGGGTGGGAATAGTGTAATTTGTTACTATATACAGAGGTAAAAGGGAAAATGGAATAAATGCAGTCAACAGACCCTGCTTTGTATCTCGTGGCCATAATCTTTGGCATCAATGTTCTTTTTCAGAGCTTTCTTCAAACGATTTCTTAGCACAAATCCATCACCATTGCATTCAGAGCAATCACAATCAACAAATATGTTAAAAGAAAATAGCAGAAGCATAAAGAATGAAGATAAATGTTTCATACGAATTTGAGTTCCATCATAAGCTTTATACAAAGAAAAAGGAAAAGTTATACTAGGTAGGTGTATATCAGTTAATTGCTAATTGCACTAATCATTCCTATGAATCCCTATGATTGTTGTACACTATATGCAAGTAAATAAATTATGCCCTCAAACACTCTTATTCACAAATGTACACGGATTGCTGAATATAGATGATTGCCATTCCTTTAATAAAATAACATAAGGTTGAATGAGCAAAGCCAAAAAGATGGAGCTCCAAATTTGTTAGGCATAGTACTTTTTTGTGTTATCATTTCTGTTGTGTTAGTATTGTTAGTCCACCTCATGGCTTACATCACAAATGGTAGGTAGAAATTGTAGCCTTGTCAAGGAAGCATGGGGGCATCCCACTGGTTGTTTTGGAATGAGGAGCTTGCAGTACAAGTTGAATAGGGTCAAGCGCAGACTCAAGATTTGGAATTACCAGACGTTTGGTAATGTTTTTGATCGGGTCCGACTGGCTGATGATGCAGTTTCAGTGGCTCAGGCTGTATATGATAGTGATCCGTCTCCGACTCATCGGGCTGAGCTACATCGTTGTGTGGTGAGTATGAGCTACGTTTGAAAATGGAGGAGGATTTTGGCGCCGTAAAGTCTGCGGTTAAGTGGGCGATCGAGGGGGAGCGCAACACTAAGTTTTTCCATGGAGTTGTTAAACGTAAGAGGTGTCGCGCTAGATCCACTCGATTGGCGATGATGATGACGGGGTAACGATTACGCAGATTCTCGAGATTCTAAGTCGGCGATTGAGTTCTTTCGCCTTTATTGACTTCGACTTGAGTATCGACTCCCCTGTCGATGAGTTCTTTCCCGTCTTCCCGATTCCGTTGATCTTGATGGACTTTGTCTTATGCCAACGGCTCGGAGGTTCGCGATGCGGTGTTTGGGATTGATCAGTCTAGTGTTTCGGGGCCTGATGGATTCTCATCTTTGTTCTTTCAGCACTGTTGGGATTTCGTCAGATCGGATGTTGAGGATGCGGTGGTTGACTTTTTCTCGGGTAATCTCATGCCGTCCACGTTCACGGCGACATCTATAGTTCTCATCTCGAAGGTTCCTCACCCTGTGGACCGAGTTTCGCCGACTTTGTGCAACGTGACGAATAAGATTATCTCTAAGATTATGAATGCGCGGTTGGTCTCGATTCTGCCTTTGATTGTGTCGCCGAATCAGAGTGGTTTCACACCCGATCGTGTCATCTCGGATAACATTTTGCTCGCGCAGGAGCTTATCCATGATATCAGCTTAGCCACGGAGACTCCTAATGTGGTGATGAAGCTGGATATGGCTAAAGCTTATGATAGGGTGCAATGGGATTTCTTGTATACAACTATGATTCACATGGGCTTCCCTCGTGGATTGATATGGTTGGTAGTTGTATTGAGCAATCGCGCTTCTCCTGCGTTTCAGTTAATAGTATCCCTTCGGATATTTTCCTTCGACTGGGGACTACGGCAGGGGATCCTCTATCTCCGCCCTCGTTTGTTCGTGGTGGTGGAGTATTTATCCCGGGATTGGATTCCATTATTAGACAACACCGGATATGATTTATCGGACGCGACGGGGTTTTCCTGACACATCCGCCTATCTTTGATGATGTGGTTATCTTCACTAGGGCATCGATGATGGCCTCGTCCACGCTGAGGCACTTTCGGGAGCACTATTCTCGCTTACTTACGGCCACCGGTGGTCGGTGTCGAGGAAGAGTAGATTCTTTCTCGCCCCACGTTACATTGGCGGTACCGGGAGCACATGGTTCATGAGTGAGGCTTTGTTCGCGATGACTTGCCGATGACTTATTTGGGTGTCCCTTGTTCAAGGGGCGAATGACGAAAGAGCTCTTCCTCCCAGGTGATTCGAGGGATGTTGGATAGAGTTCTTTGGGGGTGGTCAGCATCGACATCCGTCCTTTGGTGGTAGGCTCGCTCTTATTCGAGCACACTAATGGCCACCCCGTTGCATATTTTTCAGTCATGCAACCGCCAAAGACAGATTCTTCATCGATTCGAGCGAGATCATGGCTAGATTCTTCCGGGCTCCCTACGCGGGGCAGAAGAAGACTCATTGATCGAGTTGGAATATTATTTGCCATCCTATTTCGAGGGTGGGTCAGGGTTGCGCCGACTTTCGATATTCCGACGCCTTGATTACAAGTTGTGGTGGAGGTTACGCGAGGGCCATTCGTTGTGGGCTCAATTCTTGATCGCCAATCTTTATTCAATGGGCTTCGGTCTCCTGTGAGCCTCTGAACACATACTCATAGTCATCGATGGAGCGCTTGAGGCGGATCGGTATTCGAGCCCGGGAGCGGATTTTTTGGTCTATTGCGGTGGTAGTCGTGTCGGTTCCGGGATGATATTTGGTTTGGGCATAGGCCGCTTGCGGATCATTGTTTGGATCGGCCGTTGGGTCATATATAAGCGGTTGATTGGTTCATTCGCGATGGTATGTGGGATAGAGACAGACTTTATCGTCATGGTATCCAGATGTGGGCTTCCGAGAGTCTCATTGAGGATATATCCGAGGTTCCGATTCTTCCCTGGGGTCGAGGGATATCATGCGGTGGATGTTTACCTCTCATGGTGGGTTCTCTATGTCTTCGATTGGGATTCTCTCCGGGTAGAAATGCTCGGAACCTTCGTATGGTGCCATTTGGAACGATGCTCTTATTCCTACTATCTCTATATTCCTTTGGCGCCTCCTTCGTAATCGTCTTCCCGTGGATATCAAGCTTCAAGCACGTGGCACTTCCCTTGCCTCATGTTGCTGTTGTTGCTTGAATAATCCACATTCATCTCCTCAGTCGAATCTATCCCGCACCTCTTTTTGATGAATGATATTGCTCAGTCCGTGTGGAATCACTTTCTTCCTTGGTTTGACACTACACTTCCACACATCACTGATATGATATTGTTCCTTTCATTTTGGAGGAATTGCACACACGGATCACACACGAGGCACTTGAGTTTCTTGGTTCCCCGCTTGATTTTATGGTTTGTCCGGACGGAAAGGAATAGTGTCAAGCATCGACACACTCCTTTCTTGACATCTCACATTATTTGGCAAGTGGAGCGGTATCTCTGGATTCTTGTTTCAGGTCGGTGTTTGAGCCCTTCGGATTGGTCTGGATGCTTCCCTACAGTGAGTTTTTTGCAGGGGAATGCTCCACCACAGGTTTCACGCAGCCGAGGTGGTGATTTGGCGAGCCCCTCGGTCTCCCTCGGATCAAGCTGAACACGGATGGTTCGTTTAATCGAGACACATTGATTGCTGACGGAGGGGGATTGATTCAAGATCATTTGGACAGACTTATGTTGGCGTTTCACAGTTCCTTCCAGGCAGTGTCTAGCTTTCATGCCGAGCTACTAGCACTTGAGATCGGATTACGGCATGCCCGACAGTTTTCACTTCAGATTTGGATCAAGTTGGACGCAGCGGTGGTGGTCACCACGATCACTTCTGGTGGCCTTGGCTCTTGGCAGGTTCAGCACACCCTGATTCGCATTCGGAACATGCTGAAGGACCTTCAGTATTCGATTTCCCACATACACAGAGAGGGGAATCGACCAGCAGATCACCTAGCAGAGTTGGGAGCTGCTACCCTTGGCAGTCACATTGTTGATGAGGGCACGGCTTCTCACCACCTTCTTGCGCTCATTCGGATGGACCAACTGGGATATCCGAGCTTCAGATTTTCATAGATCATTGGTTCTCCTATTATTCTTTAGATTTCTCTCTATGATAGTCTTTCTAGATTTCGTAGTGATATGTTATTTGTTCTTTGATTTTCCCCCGCCTTGACGGGCATGACATTGTATGACATTTTGATTATTTGATATACAGGTAGGGGATCACGCCTCAATCCCCACCCCGGGTGTTATTTTGATTAAAAAAAAAAAAAAAACTTTGTTGATTTTGAAGAAATGTGGTGGCTGGAAATTTTGACAAAGTTTGCACATGTTGGAATTTTGTGCAATCACTTGCCTATAAAAGGCATCATCCGGCAGAGGAAGAATCACACCAACAACAAGCAATTTAACAATTGCTAGAAAGAGAGAAAAATAAAGAGTAGAGAGATTTCTATAAGTGTGTGTTTTGAGTGAAGAAAATGGAGAAAAATTAGTAGTAATTTTTCATTCTCACCCAAAATAGCATTCATATTTTCTCGGGTATTCCAAGTTGAGTGACTTGAGATAATTTGTGTATCTCCTATTTGTAGGGAGAAATTTTGTAAGCCTACTATACATTTAGTGGAGGATTTATCTGGACTACGGTCTCGTAGTTTTTCCCAATTTGGGTTTTCCACGTAAAAATTCTTGTGTCCTATTTTTATCGTCTTGCACTATTATTTGGTACTTGGTTTGGTTCTCATTTTTATCCAGCTAAGTGGGAAAAGATTTTACTATTTCCATTGTGCCGGTGTCATTTATTTTGGCACTCTTTCCCAACAAGTGGTATCAGAGCCACGTTGTTGCGGATTAAAAAATGGAGGAATCGACATCTGTTGGTGGGATGTTCAAACTCAACGGATCCAACTACAATATTTGGAAACCGAGTATGTTGGATCTTCTCTACTGCAAGGATCTTTATTTGCCCTTGAAAGGTGATACTGCCAAACCAAAAGATACAAGTGATGACGAGTGGAAAATCCTACACAGAAAAACTGTAGGATATATCCGGCGTTTCCTTGAGCATAGCATTTTCCATCATTTTGCTAATGAGGAAAAGGCTAATGTTCTATGAATAAATATTGAAACTATGTTTGAGAGGAAAAATGCCTTGAACAAAGCTTCTATTATTAGAAAAATTGTTCGACTCAGATACACGGAAGGTGCGAACATGACGGAGCACCTAAATGTGTATCAGGGTCTGATAAATCAATCTACCACTATGAAAATATCCCTTGATGATGAAGTGATTGCTTTATTGTTGCTCAGCTCATTACCTGACAGTTGGGACACACTTGTGTTGTTAGTCAGTAACTCAGCCCCGAATGGTGAACTGACTATGCATATGGTCAAAGATTGTCTTCTTAATGAAGAGTCCAGAAGAAAGGAGTTAGCATATTCTTCTGAGTCAAAAGCCTTAGTAGCTGAAAATGACAAACGGGGAAGGAGCAAGTTTAGAGGTTCTCAAAATAAAAGAGACAAATCCAGGGGGAGGTCCGAATCCAAGAAGGACTTCAAATGTCATTATTGTGGTGGTCCAAATCACTATGAGAGAGATTGTAGAAAGAAGAAAAGAGATCAAAAGAATGGAAATAATGAAAACAAGATCGATGACAAAGACGCTTCGCTATCTGCGCTTGATGGTGATGTTGTCATCATTTGTGATGATGCTTGTATCGATTAAATATGCCAAATGAGACGGATCGATTATTGATTCAGAGCTTCATATCATATCACACCTCATCGTGATATGTTCACATCATACACCAAAGGGTAGCTTTGCAAAGTCGAATGGCCAACTATGGTGTGACGGAGGTTGTTGGCATAGGTAACATCATATTGAACACTAATACAGGAAGCAGACTCGTGCTCAATGATGTCAGACATATTCCTGACATTCGGCTAAATATTATTTCCACTGGCAAACTTGACGATGCTGGCTATGGCAATCACTTTGGTGAAGGCAAATGGAAGCTCACCGAAAGCTCTCTCATCGTCGCTAAGGGACAGAAGCAGAATTCTCTGTACCTAATGCAAGCCAGATTATTCAATGGAGAGGTGAATGCAATTGATAAAAGTTCCTCCATTGAGCTATGGCATAAAAGGCTCGGACATCTAAGTCAGAAGGGCTTGGAAGTTCTGACCATAAAGAAACTTCTCCTAGAGGTAACCAGTATGCCCCTACAAACTTGTGTTGATTGTTTAATTGGAAAATAACACAGAGTTGCTTTCAAGAGTTTTTCACCTTCAAGAAAATCTCATCCACTAGATCCGTGCATACTTGATTTGTGCTTTACATGAAAGATAGAAGTCTTGGTGGTGCAATATATTTTGTCACATTTATTGACGATTTCTCTAGAAAAGTCCTGGTGCTTTGCTTTGAAATCTAAAGATCAAGTTCTGGTATCTTTAAGAATTTTCAAGCAAGTGTTGAAAGAGAAACAGGAAAGAAGGTCAAGCGTGTTCGTCTTGACAATGGTGGTGAATACCAGGGTCCATTTGAACAACATTGCGGATCATGGAATCAAGCTTGAGAAGAGTGTTCCAAAACTCCTCAACATAATGGTGTAGCGAGAAAGAATGAACAGGACAATTTGTGAACGAGTCAAATGTATCTTTGTCACATTCCAATCTGCTAAAATCCTTTTGGGGTGAAGCAATGAGGACCGCAGCTTGATCTAATCAACCTTTCTCCATCGCTCCTCCGGGTGGCGACATTTCGATAGAGTTTGGACTGAAAAGATGTTTCCTACAAACACTTGAGAGTGTTTGGGCCGCACGGCGTTCGTCGTATTCCAAAAGATGAACGATCCAAGCTTGATGACAAGACCAAGTCATGCATCTTCTTGTCTATGGCCATGAAGAATTTGGCTACAGTTATGGGACCCATCGAAAAAAAGTTATCGAAAGCGGGGATGTTGTATTCCTTGAGGATCGATAATTGAAGATGCAAGCAGATTCGTAAAATCAATCAAACCAATATGTTCCCGATGACGTAGATCCGCTTTCTTCTCCTAGAAATCGAGAATCACGGGGAGGTGTGCAAGAGCAACATCATGATATAATCGGTGATGTCCCTCCAGTTCCACCACCAGAAGATGCGGCTAGAAGGTCCACTAGACAAAGACAACCTTCTACCAGATATAGCCCACATGAGTATATAATGCTCACTGACGGGGGAGAACTACAAAGTTTCACAGAGGTCATATCACATGATCAGAATGATATGTGGATAAAGGCTATGAAAGAAGATATGAACTCTTTACAGGAAAATCACACCTATGACCTGGTGAAGCTACCGAAAGGTAAACGTACTCTGAAAAATAAATGGGTGTACAGGTTGAAGACTGAAGAGCAAAGCTTACAACCAAGGTATAAAGTTAAATTTGGTTGTGAAGGGTTTCATCGAGAAGAAAGGTGTTGATTTCGAAGAAATTTTCTCACCAGTGGTGAAGATGTCCTCAATCAGAGTTGTTCTCGGTATAGCTGCCAGTTAGGATCTGGAAATTGAACAACTTGATGTGAAGACTGCATTTCTTCATGGAGATTTGAATGAAGAAATTTATATGGAGCAACCGGAAGGGTTCAAAGTCAAAGGTAAAGAGAACTTGGTATGCAGGTTGAAGAAGAGCTTGTACGGCTTAAAACAAGCTCCTAGACAACGGTACAAGAAGTTTGACTCCTTCATGACTGACCATGACTACAACAGACGATTCCGATCACTGTGTATTCTTTAAGAAATTCGGTGATAATGATTTTATCATACTATTATTATATGTGGATGATATGTTGATTGTAGGTCATGATGCCAAAAGATTGAGAAGTCAAGAAAGAACTTGGCAAGTCTTTTTGCGATGAAAGACTTAGACCGGCTAAGCAAATCCTTGGGATGAAAATCTCAAGAGACAGGGCAAGTAGGAAGCTCTAGCTATCTCAAGAAAAGTACGTTGAGAAAGTTCTTGAAAGATTCAATATGAGCAAGTCAAAACCCAAGATCTCCACTTGCGGGACACTTCAAGCTCAACAGAATGCAATGTTCCACAAGTGAGGAAGATAAAGCGAGAAATGCAAAAGGTACCATGTTTTTCGCAGTTGGCGACTTGATATATGCTATGGTATGTACTAGACTGATATTGCTCATGCAATTGGTGTTGTTAGCCGTTTTCTCTCTAATCCAGGGAAAGATCACTCATGCCAGGGTGAAATGGATATTTCGGTACTTGAGAGGTACTTCTAAATATTGTCTAAGATTTGGTGATGACCAAACTGTACTAGACGGATTCACAGATGCAAATATGGCTGGTGATGTTGATTCCAGGAAGTCCACATTCGGATACCTGATGAGATTTGCAGGGGGAGCTATCTCTTGGCAATCAAAACTTCAAAAATGCGTGGCATTATCCACAACCGAAGCTGAGTACATAGCTGACGGAAGCTTGCAAGGAGATGTTGTGGTTAAAGAAGTTTCTGCAAGAATTAGACTTGAAGCAGGAAAAGTACACGCTCTACTGTGACAGTCAGAGTGCAATTCACTTGAGTAAAAACTCATCATTCCACTCAAGGTCAAAACACATTGATGTGAGATACCATTGGATTCGAGACGTGCTTGATGAAAAGTTGATGCAACTTGAGAACTGATGAAAATAGCGCAGATATGCTGACAAAGTCTTTACCCAGAGATAAGTTTGAAGTTTGCGGAGGCAAAGCGGTCAGTTGAATTCCCACATGAGGTGGAGGGGGAGAATTGTTAGTCCACCTCATGGCTTACATCACAAATGGTAGGTAGAAATTGTAGCCTAACTTTGTTGATTTTGAAGAAATGTGGTGGCTGGAAATTTTGACAAAGTTTGCACATGTTGGAATTTTGTGCAATCAATTGCCTATAAAAGGCATCATCCGGCAGAGGAAGAATCACACCAACAACAAGCAATTTAACAATTTCTAGAAAGAGAGAAAAATAAAGAGTAGAGAGATTTCTATAAGTGTGTGTTTTGAGTGAAGAAAAGGGAGAAAAATTAGTAGTAATTTTTCATTCTCACCCAAAATAGCATTCATATTTTCTCGGGTATTCCAAGTTGAGTGACTTGAGATAATTTGTGTATCCCCTATTTGTAGGGAAAAATTTTGTAAGCCTACTATACATTTAGTGGAGGATTTATCTGGACTACGGTCTCGTGGTTTTTCCCGATTTGGGTTTTCCACGTAAAATTTCTTGGGTCCTATTTTTATCGTCTTGCACTATTATTTGATACTTGGTTTGGTTCCCATTTTTATCCAGCTAAGTGGGAAAAGATTTTACTATTTCCGCTGTGCCGGTGTCATTTATTTTGGCACTCTTTCCCAACATGTTGCAGGCTTCCAAGTAGTTCATAGCAGTATAACTAAGATGGAACTGGAATACACACAATTCCATTTTCTTATAAGGGATCATTATAAAAACTACCATTGAGGTTTGGAATAGTTATAGAGAAACCCAGAAAAGTTTCAAAATTACCCCAAAAAAAAAAAAAACTGAAGTTTTATTTGTCTTAAATGTAAAGGGATAACTGTAATATTTTTATAAATGTAAAGGGGATGCTTAAAATATTTTTGCTTATAAAGGGTGTAAAGTATAATACAGAATCAGACTTCAAGGGGATTTTTGTAATTTTCATAAACCTCTGGGTTTTTTTGTTATTAGGGGGTACTTTTTGTAATTATCTCTTCTTATAATGTAAAGATATCTCACAAAAGCTAGTCTTCCATGCTACTTTATTTTCTAAGTTGCATGCATTTTACAATCATTCTTTATGTTAATGCTTAAATACGTATTCCAAGTTGTTACACGTACCTTGGTTACTTAAGACTTTTATTTCTTCTCATAAGGAATGTAGCAGCATCACTAACAATTGTGGCTGTAAATGCAACAGAGGCTGCTTTTTTGGGTTGTACAGAGTATTTATATTGTTCATCTCCCTCCTATTTTCCGCCTTAATCGGATAGAAAACCAACATTTTTTAGGACTCCAAACATGGGGGTTTCCAATTGCTTCACATAGAACGAGTAAGAAAAAAATATGATTTATTCTCATTACTCCGTTGTCATATTTGCACAATAAGAACGACATGTTTTTCAACAAGACTATATTGATTCAAGAATTCACATGAAGGTGGTGAGAACAGTTAATGCCACTCCACTTCTATAAAATGAAACTTCGGCAATGAAGTATTTTTAAGAAAGCAAGGCAAATGTAAAAAAGAGAATCTTTGTGGAATGTGTTTATTTGAATCAAATGGTATATGAAAAAAAGGGGGGGAGGGGTAGTTAATTGTAGGAATCTCAATAGTTCAAATTTAAGAAATCTTCTATACGTTAAACACAGAAAAACATATTACGTTTAGGAATCCACATGAAGTACTGATCAGATATTGGGTTGGCAATAGGTGGCTTCAAACTCAGAACCATAATCCGCCCCCCATTCAGAGCGAGTCCAAACCCGGTTAGACCGGTCTCGCAGCGATAAGTGTGTAAATTTAAACCCTGTAATAATTCAATAAGGTCAATTCTGCCATGGGCTATTAAACAAAACCAAGAATAAAACTTATTTTTGCTAAAAACTTAATCATAAAGAATAAAACTTCGACATAAGTGGCTTCTTGACAAATTTGGTAGATTTTGTTAAATGATGATAAAAAGAAGGGATATTTACAAAAACACCCCTAAGGTTCAGGCTAATTACCAAAAAAAAACCTAAAATTTTTGAAAATCGCAAAAAACACCTTGAGGTTTGATTCCACTTAATGAATAAGCAATTAAATTTAGGTTCAAACCTCAAGGTGTTTTTTGCGATTTTCAAAAATTAAAACAAAACTTGCAAATGTGGTCATGTTCCATATGTACATGTTGATTTTACAATATCAATCATGTAACAGGACATGACTAGAACAACTATCTCAACTCATCGTCGTCTCATTATATTTTCCATGCAAGTGGAAAAACCTATGATGATGATGGTTTTGGAATCTCATCTCATTTCTCCTTCATATGAAGGTTGCGTCAAGAAGGGGCATCCGGCGTAAAACTTTGCCACTTTGTTTTTGTGTGAATTTGTGGTGTAAACTAATTTTAGACAATTAATTGACACTATAAACTTCACACCACCGACCCTACATAGTTGGATAAGGTGTAGTTGATGATGAAATAACCTGCAGATACATTGGGAATTGAATAGTTGTCGAGTAGTTAAGACTCTCAAGCCCAGACTATCGGTCTAGGGTTCGATTCCCACCACCCCACCCCACCCTGGATATCTACTCAAAAAACAAAATACACCAGCAAATGCAATTGATAAGAGACAAAAATCCTTTTTTATATTAAAGAAAAAAAATTGTAAAGTGGAAGTTTGTTTATTCTCATAGGCATGAATATCTTTTCTCCAAATTTAAAACATGCAACTTATCCATGAAAATTGGAATCACGCGAATGAAAAAATACCATTCAGTTTAAAATCATTCAAATAATAGGGATTGCAAGAAGCATTGGCAGGTGATTACATGATTCCCGAAATGTTCCTCAAAGGCTAAAGTTCCAATTTTTTTCTGCCAACACAAGACAAAGGTCTTGGATCATCCCTTCCCTTAAGATACTAACGTTAAAGCAACGGACATCTTTGAAATTCTGTCAATATCTATAATCCAAAATATCCTATAGATAGTAACTTGTCATTCAGTTACAGTTGTCCTAGTTATCATCTGAGTTTAATTTATACATAGTAACATATAGATAACCCTGAAATCAAAACTGTCTCATGTTTTACTGCTGCGTTATAAAATACATTATTTCGTGTTAATTCCAAACGCCATCCAACCATCCAGGGGCATAACCAAGGTGGTGCTCCCCTGGTCCCTAGCATAGCCCAAATAGGGTTGGGCTCTAAATTTTTTTTCTCTCTTTTCTGGAAACCGGCAAACTCCTATTTGGGCCATGGGAAGAAATATGTTTGGGTTAGGGGTAGTCCAGTGTACTACTGGCTACGTCCCTGCAACCATCCGATTCTTCAATTCCTAATCAAGCAAAGTTTCCACTTTCCGAAACTTCAAATCCTAACCGTACATTAATGCTTCAGTCCCATCACTGGCTCAGTAACTTAATGCACTAAATGAAAAGATTATCAATGTCATGCTTTATGATAACTTCCACACCACCAAACCATACGACTAAATCAAGAAAACAACCCCATTTAACTATATTACACCAGCCTGATGATGGATGGACCCGTCTTAATGAAACTTAATTCTGGTGAACTTACTCTTTCCAACTGCATTGCTTTTTCGAAAATTAAGCATCAACTAACCAATCAAATGGCCTACAGACATGGGCGAAGCCACATGAGGCCTAGTGCGGTCGACGGACCGCATTGGATTTCGAAATTGCCCTATTAAATTTAGGTTGGACCGCACTGGAACTCGGAGTGGTCCTGTTAAATTTGGGTTAGACCACACTGAAAATTCAGCCTATATAAAAAAATAAGATAAAATTTAAAAGACCAAAAGAATTAAGCATCACCCGACCCAATTATGCATTGAATGTTCCAAACTTGATAATATACAGCTTTTTGGAAACACTTTTCAAATAAACTTTTGGATCTAAAAGTTCATTTTTCATAATAATAATAGTTGTTTGGTTTTAATTAACATTGACTTTGAATAAGTCACTTCTTCAAAAAGTTCATTCAAGATAAGCCAAAATTGGAGAGTATGAAAATCGGCAAAGAATTGTTAAACGTATGACCTTCAAATTTGCTTTTTTATTGAAATATTTTTTATGTTCTGTTTTTTAAAATTTCGGTTCGATAATCGCTCAGTCGAAACGAATTTTTTTTTTTGACTGCACTGGCCAAAAATCATGGCTACGCCCATGCCTACAGATATCAAAGCATGAAAGGACTTTATGTAAATTCGTAATAAAACCAAACCATCAAATTGCACAGTCCCAATAATTATCAATCCGAACAAACTCTTTCTGTAATTTAACACAGTTCCAAGTAGCTGAGAGAAGAATTTACTGTGCCCTAACAAAAAACAACTCGGTGTCGTAGTTTCTTTTATAAATCAGAACCGAACTATAATTGAAAAAATTGAATTCACAATTATTGCTACAGCAAAACCCATCAAGAAAACACAACCAGGCTCTTTAAGACTTGCAGATTTCTTTAAAGTATATTTCATCTCATTAACTACATTCGCCCCAATTTCATACTGAATGAACGAAGAGGCCCGTAAATTATTATGAAAGCAAATGTAAAAGGTTAAATTTGTGCAAATTTTTCAACCACTAAACCTACCAAACCAATCAGTAGAGTTAAATGATATCAGTAAAAAGGTTTGCAGATATACAAAGTAATGGGGTTCACCCAAAAAGGAAATAGGTAGACGAATACAGAGTTTAAAAACGAAAATCAGAGAGAATTTCTGGTTATCTACTTACTGTAATTGAGGAATACCACCGGTAAGAGTAAAAGAGTCTGCAACCTTAAGCGCCATTTCATTAATGACAAAAAAGAAAACACATCTTTTCGTGGGGTTTTATTTAGGGGAAATTGTTGAAATATTGTAAAAATCAAAACCAATTGTCAAAATAGTGTAAAATTGAGGGTAGTCGTTTAATTATGCGTTGGCGCATACTTTAACTGCGCCAAACTATTTTTTTTATTTTTTTTAATATGCTGGCGCACATACATTGTGCACCAGCAACATAGGGTGGGGTGGAATGTGGTGGAGTGGGGTGGGGGTTGGTGTGCGCCACCCCCAAACATAATTTTTTTTGGTTTGTGGGGGGTGGGGTGACTGTGGGGAGTGGGGGTGGAGGAGTTATTTTTATAATTTTATATAATAATAAATTAATAATTATCTGATGTAATTAGTATGCATGAAAAATTCGTATGTAATTTTTTCATTTTTTTATCTGTTTTTAACGTGTAATATATCAAATTAATTATTTTTTTACGATCTTTAATTTGACATCAATATTGCATATTTTTTAAAGAAGATAAATACATAGTCATAAATTGGTCTCGATTTGAGAAGACTATTATTGCGCGATACATGTATATGTTTAGTAGGGGTGACTATTCTGGTTTCTCATGTTCGTTTTTGTCAGGTTCGGGTTCGGGTTCTCATGCTAATTTTTACCCTAAATACACAATCATAAATTTTTACTTTTATTTGATAAAGTTGATTTTTTTTCGAATTGTGACATGTGTATTTTCCTAATAATATGAATGCGTATTTAGGGTGAAATTAGGGGTATTGTCGAATTTTAAATTATAGGGGTGACAATCTCTGACGTGACACGATAACCCGACAGTCGAACTCAATACGAAGTTACTGAGAGAAATCCAACACGGGCATGAGAAACCCGAACCCGAACTCGACAAACACGAATATGAGAAACCCGAATTATCACCCCTACCAAACACGAACCCGATCTGATAACCTGAATAGTCACCTCTACTAAACACTATACGTGTATCGCGCAATAATAGTCTTCTCAAATCGATACCAATTTATGACTATGTATCTAACTTCTTGCAAAAATATGCAATATGGATGTCAAATTAAAGATCATAAAAAACTAATTAATTTGATATATTATACGTTATAAACAGATAAAAAATGAAAAAGTTACGTATGAATTTTTCATGCATACTAATTACATGGGATAATTATTAATTTATTATTATATAAAACCATAAAAATAACGCCCTCATGTTATTGGTCCCTCATTCCTCTCTCTTCACTTGTCCTTTCTCTCTCTCCCCATGTCCCTCTCTCTCTATACACACATTTTACTTATAAAAATCTCAAAAATCCAAATTCTTCATAAAATAAATACCCAAAGAAATGATACTTTAAAAACGTATACTTTCATGGTATAATTGATACTTTTTTCTAAAAAAAGTGATATTTTTTTAATAACGAAGTAATATTTGTTTTAATAATAAGTGATACTTTTTAATACGAAATGATACTTTTTCAATAAAATGTGATACTTTTTAAAACGGAATTATACTGTTTTAATATGAAATGATACTTTTTCAATAAAATGTGATACTTTATTAATACGAAATGATACTTTTTTAATAACATGTGATACTTTTTTAATAAAAGGTGATACTTTTTTTTTAATAAAAATAAATTTTGTTTTAGTAAAAAGTGACACTTTTTCAATAAGAAGTGATACTTTTGCTATAAAAATTGATATTTTGTTTTAATAAAAAATATTTTTTAATAAAAAGTTATACTTTTTTAATGAATAGTAATATTTTTCTAATAAACAGTGATACTTTTTTTATAAGAAGTGATACTTTTTCCAAAGAAGTGATATTATTTTTAATAAAAGTGATTTTTTTTTATAAGAAGTGATACTTTATTTTAATAAAAAAGTGATACTTTTCGAGTCTAATGTGATACTTTTTCATAAAAAGTGATACTTTATTTTCTCCATATTTTTCCTTTGTTTCATTCATATAGAGAGAAAAAATGATGATAGATGTGGAAAGAGAGAGAGGGACCACAAGAAGAGTTGGATGAGGAGAGAGAGGGAAGGGGACCATAGAAGGAGTGAGATGTGGGGAGGGAGAGAGGGACACGTGAGTAGAGAGAGAGAGAGAGAAGGGACATGTGAATTTTAGGTAATGGGGCTCCGTCTCACGGATTTAGATCCGTGAGACAGTCTCACAAGAGACCTCCCCAAAAAAATTATGTTTGGGGGTAGCGCACAAAAGATGTGTGCCACCCATCCAACCCCACCCCACCCCACCCTATGTTGCTAGCGCACAATGTATGTGCGCCAGCATATTAAAAAAAATAAAAAAAAATAGTCTGGCGTAGTTAAGGTATGCGCCAACGCATAAATAAACGACTACCCTCAATTTTACACTATTTTGACAATTGGTTTTGATTTTTACAATATTTCAACAATTTCCCCTTTTGTTTACATTGATGATTGATGCGCCTGACCGGCCTAAGGCAAGAAATAAGTGTTGTTTTTGCAAATATACCCCTTGTATGGCTGATATTTACAAATATTATCCAAACATTTCTATCTAACTACTTTTTCTTTTCTTTTCTTTTTTTCCTTTTTCTTATATTACTAAATTTCCTAGGGGTTGCAATTTTGGACCTGAACTTAGCACAAAATTAATGGGTATGATTAGTATTGATAACGAGTCAACCCGAATAACTCACCAATTAGATAGGTCAGTTCGAGTCAACTTGCCATGACTCATTTTGCCTGTGTAACACATTTTTTAATTTTAAAAAAAAGTAAGTAAATACTTAATTGTAAGAAAAAACAATACATATCCTTAAAATATAAATGCTAAAATCTCCTTAATTATGTATGTTGATATTATTTTGTATGTCTTTTTGTATGTTCTCCTCAAGATATGATTAGTATGTTATGTTATTTATGTAATTATGTTGTTTCCTTTCATATCTTGTGACATTTTTCATTGATTGGATAGTGTGTCATCACGATTGATTTTAAAAGAATATATATAAATTTATTTAGTTGAATTTATTGAATGTACAAAAAAATAATTTTATTAGATGTGTTAAACAAATGGCGTTCGGGAATTACATGGGAATAAAAAGGTCGGGTTCGGATTCGGGTTCAAATTCTAACACGAATAATTAAATATGTTGGGTTCAGATTGGCAGATTTTGACCTAAGAACTCGAACCCAACCCAAATTGATGTCCCTACTTAAAATAAGTTTCTCTAGTTGTACAAAATAATGCATGAGAACATTTTTTTCTATACAAGAAATTCATTCCACCGAAATTTTTATTCGAAAATTAGTCATTAACTACCATAATTGGGCCCCTCTACTAAAAAAAAAAAAAATAACTACCATAATTAAAATTTACTGATACATGCTGAGTTACAATTAGCTTATAAAATTAAGAATTAGAAATTTTGGTTGTTTTTAGATTTTTTTTCCTTTTCAATTTATTACATCAATTATAATTTTATATCTTTTGGGCTTTTAAATGATCCGTTTATTTTAGGACCAAGTCACCGACTATATGGTTTGATATTAAATGTGATTCACAACAGTTGGTTTTCATCAAATATTGATTTTTCCACGTCGAAGGTTTATTTGCATGAGAAACAAATGATAATTGATTGGATTTAAAACCTTTTAAATTTCTGTTTTTTAATGAATATCATATCACAAGTAGAAATTCAGTAATTAATGCTCAATTAATTAACAACCTCACTTAATAATATTTTTGTTGTTCCAACTTAGGGACAACATGCTAAATTTAATAATTCACTAAATTTATAGATAATACATTTACGGTAATTCAGATAAACCCCATGTCATATATATATAAATTAATAATTCTGTAATACATCGTACATTTATTATCAATCTCTAAAGACTTCATAAAAAATGAATCCTTGTAATTTGTTTCATATTAATTAAATCGTTGTCACATTGAATCTCATCTCTAACTTTTCTAAACATATTAAGAACCTCTTGTGTGATTTTCTCATCTTCATCAATAAAAATTAGTCGTGGATGTCATTCTACTTTAAGGGGTAATTGGCATCACACACTCTTAAATTAGGGTCATTTAGCACTTTGCACCCTAAAACTACAAAAATAGCATATTGCACCCTCAATTTAATATTTCATTGGCAAAGTGCATCATAATGAGTTTTGTTTTGGCCAAAATTTACTCTAAAAAATAGATGTTTTGGTGGAATTGGGGAATAAAATGGTTATCTAATGTTCAGCCCCTCTATGCCTCCACATTTCCCCTTCTTTTAGTTATTTTCTATTTTCCTATCAAGAAAACTAATTTTACTTTTTGATCAGAGGTTGAATCGATCATCAAATTAGTTAAGTTAATTCAATAAATTTGATTTTTACATTATAAGAAAATGTTAGCTTTTCTATTGATTAGAAAAAATATTTAAAAGTAATTAATAATCAAACAAATAAATTCACAAATAAGAAAGAAAGAAAGGAAAGACAAAAACACTGCAAATAATTTTATATTCAAAAATGACAATACATATAGTTTTCACTTAGCAAAAATAAAACAATTCTCAAATACATTGTAGTTAAAAATATAGTTTATTGAAAATATTTGAAAATGATAAAATAATGAAAGTTATTTAAAATGACTTTTTTAGTTTTTCATATAGACAAAAGTTTGTACATGAAAAAAAAAACTAATTAGGGCGCGCTTTGCTAAGAAAATACCAAATTGAGGGCGCAATTTGCTATTTTTGTAATTTTTAGTGTGCAAAGTACCAAATGACCCTAATTTAAGGGTGCATAATGTCAATTACCCTACTTTAAGAGTTCCGTTTTGAGAATGGGGCTCTACAATATATGGAATCACTTCACTTCGCTAAATTTATCGATTCCCATGACGTTCTCAATATCTCGTGACATGTTATTTTCATTAATTTAGTTTAATTAAGATATAATTGACATCATCCATTACCATTGTTGCTTCCAAAACGACCTCCTCTCTCGATCACCTTCCAAGACGAATTCCTCCGCGAAACCTGCACAAGGGGGGGAGGGGGCTCAGCGTACACTCTCCCGATGCTTAAGTCGGTGACTTGGAAGAGAAGCAAAAGACAAGAGAGAGAAAGAGCAATGTAACAAAAAATGAGATTAGGTTAGAATGAACTCTGGGTTTGGGCCTTTATACCTTAGCTAGGATTAGGGTTTCCGTAAAATCGGGGATTAATTACGATTTGGTGTCGAGTCATCATTAGATTAGGATCGAATCTCCTAAAACCCTAATTTTACGCCAGAAGATCATAGCTCCGACTGTTTCAAAACACGTCGGACCATTGTATTGGCACGAAACCCCTTTAAATCTCCAAGGCATCCTCGATTGCCCCATACATCTTTTGGATCGAAACAGCTATACCCCCGAGATCCTTTTGCACGCAACGGATCAACAATAGATCGCTCTAAATGTACGAGTGGATAGATCGCCCAATACAACGACTCTTTACACAATCGGCCCCGTGTTAAGTCATACATACATAGGTCAATACGATAAACCGGAACATCTTGAACCAATCGTGTTCGGGCATTAACAGTTGGCCCATACAATAGGCTTTATCCCTTCAACGTTTTATGGACTCGGTGAGAGGGTCCCCGATACTTATAAGCCCTAAGAAAGCAATCTTTGCCGCAAGCCTCATCGGATCGGCCAGTGCTTAATGCTTAACGCAGATCGCCATACTATAGGTCTTGCGATCGGCCTGACCATCTTTTACCCTTATCAAGCCTCATCGACGGCGGTGCTTAATGCTTAACAGATCGCCCATACTATGAGCACTTGCCAGGTCGGCTAAAACCATCTTTTACCCTTATCAACCATATATAATTCAACTTATTTGGTAAGATCTTTCAGTAAATTTTGCGCCTTCGCCATCTAATGGTTCATCCAAATTCTCTAAAGTCGATAAATTAGTATAATGTTCATTTTTGTGAGAAGCTATTATAATTATTGTATGATGTGTTGTGTGTTACTATGATTTTTTTTTTATTTAAATAGAGTTCTATTAACTTATTGTCCATAAAATGGATTAACATAATACATTGAACAATAAACACATACGGTACACTGAACAAAATGACACGTTAATTAATGTATGCATAATAAATTGAACAATGTATCCATTAAGCAAAGAAATAATATATACTTTGATAATTATAAATTATTAATTAATTTATGATTTGGACAATGATAATATTATTAATTTATAGAGGATTAACGTAACTATAGTTAATTAGCTAGATGGACTCCTTTTGCTAATCTATATATCTATCTATCTATATATATATATATATATAAAATAAGAGCCGCTTCTTAAAATAGTATAGAGAATTTTTCCCACTCATTTGTAGTCAATTTTTTTAAATAATAACTTTTAAAATAATATAAAAATATATAAAAATATCTTTCAAAATATGTGTGTGTATTGCATTAATGATTTGTATTTACTTATGTTTTTCTTTTAAAAAGTTAATAACTTTTTTATTTTTGATCCTTTTTTGACGTATAATATATCAAATTAATTATGTTTTTGCCATCTTTAGTTTGACATACATATTGTATTATGAAATAAAAAAAAACATAATTAATAAAAAATATAAGAAATATTTATTCATTACTTTGTAATTTATAATGGGTTTTAAAAATTATGCATTCGGGCTATTGGACATCAATTTGTATATTCATGTATTTTGGCTATTTATGACATACGTATAGTTGTTATTTAGGCTTAGCCCATCCCTTAATAATTATATAAAATTATATTTAAATTGATTAAAGTAAATTAAAAAAACTTATTTTAATTGAAGAAAACATCTCAAAATATGGATCAAAATTTTACGTATCAAATATATCTATACATAATAATATATATGTTATGTAATGCTAAATTAATATTTATCTAATATAAAATTATATTCATAATAGTATTTTATATAAATAATTATTTTTATATATTAACGTATATTTTATGTTAGTAGAGTTTTTTTTATATTTATCAATGTATTTTGATATTCAAGTTTCAAGTTGTACGTTTAAGTTTAGAATTAGATATGAATTTGACTATTTGATAATTTTTTGATATATGTGTATATATATATATAAATAAAAAATTATTTTTTGATTGTTCCTTAAAATGTGTTGCTAAATATAAAGCATGTTTTTGTTTAATTCTTTTAATAATATATACAATTATTCAGCTTTCTAAACCCCAAAATTATTCAAATTTCAAATGACCTTATTATTGGTTGTAAAGACAATCATTAAATATTCAGCATGAGGGTAATAATAAAAAATCAACGTTGGGCACTTAAAAGTTTTTTCCAATCTTTACTTTCTTATAAATAAATATGATCTATAAATACATATAATTCATAAAATTGTTAAATCGATATTTTTTGTTTAAAGAGATTATTTATAGTTTATAATAATTTATTTTTTATTTTTTAATCGTATGAGTTTTAATAAAAATAATTATTTTTATATTTTAATTAGTGTTTGAAATTTAAAACTTAAAGCAATCTCTTTTTCTTAAAAATACATATAACATAAATCCATAATTTGTAAAACAAAGAATGAGAGCAAGTAAAATTATAGAGATTCTTGTGTTTTAATTTTTAGAATTAATAAAACAATATAAATAAAATTAATATTAATAATAGATAAATACAATATGCATATTTGGGGATTAATGGAGATGAGAACGGAAAATCCATTTTATCTAATCGGAATGGGAAGAGGGACGGGGATATAAATATTGTCCCTATTCCCATCCTCGATTCTAGAGAAACAAGAAATCTGCATCCCGTTCACATCCCCACTCCATCCCCGACTTAAGCGGGAATTCCACGTCTCATTCTATTCAAGTACCAACGAGCATGGTTCCCCACGGGGATGCTTGTTGGGAAAAACGGATCCTACATTCATCCCCAGGGACAAGCGAAAACCGAGAAATAACATAAAAAATAACAACAATCCACAACACAAGAATTTACGTGGAAATTCCAAAACCGGAGAAACACGGCCCACAGAGAAAGAAATTACACTATGTGAAATATTTTTACAATTACACGACATTCTCTCTCCCGACCCCCAAAGACCCACACTCTTACAAACCTTTAATTAACTCACACCTATCTCCCAACTCTCCATACTTGAGAATACAAGAGAGGGGATTTAACTAGAGTCAAACCACAAAGGTTAAAGTGTATTTGACCCGTGTGCACTTGATAACACCACACATGGGTTCCTTAAATAACCTTAAGGCTCCCACCCCTTTTGTTCCACAACCAATGTGGGATACAAAAAGCCCTTCTTTTTATTTTTGACACCAAAACTCAACAAACTCCACCTTGGCAAAATAAAAGAAGTTCCACCATTGTCTTCACCGACAATCACGATTCTCAAACCAGAGAACCATCATTCTCAAACCGAGAACCCTACTCCACTATATGAGTAGACCACTTAGAATGCACCATTCTAAGAATTTTCTCGACATGTCGAAAATCCCATGAAATTTATGGTACAACTCCCACTTTTGGCCCTCCCGGGAAGTACTTGACCATCGACATAAACACACACCTTGTATCCATGCCAAACCGATACCCGTGTGTAAATTCCACCACACACCCTGCATCCATGTCAAACCAATGCCCGTGTGAAGTTCCACCACACCCTGCACCTTTCCATGACAAGCCAATGCTCGTGTGCAAATTCCTGGACCCGCTTAGCATAGCCACATCCTCTTTCATGGCAACTTGACATGCCAAAAGACATAAATTTTCTCATCGATAAAATCCTCATTGCCACAATGTTAGCCCTGATTAGGAGTTATTTGCGAGATTAACTCCACCTCCACCTTGACAGTTAACCTTCAAAGCCTTGCGTAACCCGGATTGTACCATCACATCATTGACTTATACTTGCCATTGCCATAAGCCAAACTTGACCCTTCAATCAAATTTCTCCACCTGCTTGAACCATCCTAGCCTGATGAACAACCGCCTCCAAAGAGACCCCCGGACACCGCTCAAGAAATCTTTTCGATGTGGAAGGTCGACATTGTTTGCGACCCGAGCATACTCGAATTTCAAGAGACCAACCCGGGCTCTGATACCACTTGTTGGGAAAAAACGGATCCCACATTCATCCCCTAGGGACAATCAGAAATAACCGAGAAATAACATGAAAAATAACAACAATCCACAACACAAGAATTTACGTGGAAACTCCAAAACCGAAGAAAACCACGGCCCATAGAGAAAGAAATTCTAATATGTGAAATATTTTTACAATCACACAGACATTCTCTCTCCCGACCCCAGTACCCCACACTCTTACAAACCTTTAACTAACTCACACCTCTCTCCCAACTCTCCATACTTGAGAATACAAGAGAGGAATTTAACTAGAGTCAAACCACAAAGGTTAAAGTGTATTTGATTGGTGCACTTGATAACACCACACATGGGTTCCTTAAATAACCTTAAGGCTCCCACCCCTTTTGTTCCACAACCAATGTGGGATACAAAAGCCCTTCTTTTATTTTTGACACCAAAACTCAACAAACTCCACCTTGGCAAAATAAAAGAAGTTTCACCATTGTCTTCACCGACAATCACGATTCTCAAACCAGAGAACCATCATTCTCAAACCGAGAACCCTACTCCACCATATGAGTAGACCACTTAGAATGCACCATTCTAAGAATTTTCTCGGCACTTTTTGTCAAAAATTCATTTGAAATTTATGGTGCAACTCCCAGCTTTTGGCCCTCCTGGAAGTCCTTCAGCCATCGACATAAACACACACCTTGTATCCATGCCAAACCGATACCCGTGTGTAAATTCCACCACACACACCCTGCATCCATGTCAAACCAATGCCCGTGTGAAGTTCCACCACACCCTGCACCTTTCCATGACAAGCCAATGCTCGTGCGCAAATTCCTGGACCCGCTAGCATAACCACATCCTCTTTCATGGCAACTTGACATGCCAAAAGGACATACATTTTCTCATCAGATAAAATCCTCACTGCCACAATGTTAGCCCGGATTAGGAGTTATTTGCCAGATTAACTCCACCTCCACCTTGACAGTTAACTTTCAAAGCCTTGCGTAACCCGGATTGTACCATCACATCATTTACTTATACTTGCCATTGCCATAAGCCAAACTTGACCATTCCATCAAATTTCTCCACCCGCAACCACCTAGCCCCGATGAACAACCGCCTCCAAAGAGACCCCCGTACACCGCTCAAGAAATCTTTTCTGATGTGGAAGGTCGACATCGCTGCGACCATAGAGCATACTCGGAATTTCAAGAGACCAACCGGGCTCTAATACCACTTGTTGGGAAAAAAACGGATCCACATTCATCCCCTAGGGACAAACAAAATAGCAGAAATAACATGAAAAAAACAACAATCCACAACACAAGAATTTACGTGGAAACTCCAAACCGGAGAAAACCACGGCCCACATGAGAGAAAGAAATTCCACTATGTGAAATATTTTTACAATCACACAGGCATTCTCTCTCCCGACCCCAAGACCACACTCTCACAAACCTTTAACTAACTCACACCTCTCCTCCCAACTCTCCATACTTGAGAATACAAGAGAGGAATTTAACTAGAGCCAAACCACAAAGGTTAAAGTGTATTTGGTAGTGCACTTGGTTCCTTAAATAACCTTAAGGCTCCACCCCTTTTGTTCCACAACCAATGTGGGATACAAAAACCTTTCTTTTATTTTTGACACCCAAACTCAACAATGTTGTCATTCCAAAATGCGGATGATATAATTCATATAATTATTAAAAAAATGTACATGTAATAGTACAAAACAAATGTTTCATGATATATACCCCGTGCATGTGTAAGTCAAGCGGCTACGATAATCTAGAGGGGGTGAATAGATTATCTCCATCTTTTTCATTTTTGCCTCTTTTTAGAACCGAATGCTCAAAAACAATAATAAAGGTGCGGAATATAAACAACACACGTCGATTTAAAGAGGTTCAACCCACAGGGCTAATCTCTACCACCCCAAAGATATCCAGGGATGGATTTCGAAAAAGAAAAAGAATTTTATTAATTACCAAAATTAATACAAATTCAACTTACAACACGCCTGAAGAGCACCACACTCTTCTTCAACACCACCTTTGAGATTACCACAATCTCCTTTGAAGATACATAATCTTCTTCAACGCGCACCTTGTGAAGATTACCACATCTTCAACCTTGAAGAATACCAAATTCTTCAACACCTCGAGAAGAAGATTACCACAATCTTCTCACACCTAACACCTAGATCACCCAAGTGTGTTCTTACCACAAGAACACTCACAAGGATATCTTGTGTTTGAATGACGACCACAAATTCAAGATTACAACTCGATAATGAATAATACAATTGAGTGCAAGTGTAATCAAGAATAGCCTGACCTCAAGGATGTGAAAGTGATTAGCTAGGCAAATTACAACAAGAAATAAGACAAATGAAAGACCAAGTGTTTGCTTGAAGTGTATCTTGTTGTGTTGTATCTCAAATGTTGTATTGGTTGCTCCAAAACTTCCTCTATTTATAGGAGATGATTGATCAAGCATAGGCTCTCTTGGGGATTGAAAATCTAATTAAAATCAAGAATATAGCTGTTAGAAATCAATCCCACAATTTAAGGAAATGTGTTTCTTTGTCAAACGGTCATATTTTTCTTTGTCAATACACGCGGGCGACCCGGTCGCGAGAAATAGACGTTGAAAAAAATACCGCAGCAAAATAACACGGGCGGCCGGTCGTCTACCTCGGCCAGGTCGACCATCACCTAACCGGTCCCCTCATGGATTTTGCAAGGATTAAAAGTTTTGTTTTGGCACACTTGCAGTCTGCCGTCGGCCATTTCAGGCGGCCAGTCGGCCGGACGGTCGGCCTTGAGACGAGCTGGCCATTCGACGACCTTGTTTTCCTTCCGTCTCATTTTTCTTTCTAAAAACATCTTGAGGTATGGGTTGCCCTATAGGGGCGACCCGGTCGACCGCAGAGGCAATGTTGTCCAATTTTTGTCGAAAATAAAACCCAAGAAATACTCCGAAAATATAGTAGAAACATTTTAAACCAATCGAGTATTTAGACAACATTTAGGAACCTTGTTTAGGAGTGAAAAATCCATTGATATAAAATCATTAAAAGTGTTGTCCATTATTATCAAACATAAACTTGAGGAAATACTCCTAAAAATATTAAAACCATTTTAAATCATTTAGGAGTATTTGGACAACCTTTAAAAGCATTGTTTTGGTGACAAAAATAAAATCATCAAAATTAAGATAAAAACATGTATCAAACAATCTCCCCTTTTTGATGATTACAAACCAAAACAATTTTTACACAAACTAAGAGAGCAATTTTTCGAAATGATTTTCCGGTAAAAACATTTGACCGTTTGGAAAGCAACCAAAATTTCCAAAAATATTAAAGCAACCAAGTAGGAGTAAATATTTTTCAATAATAAGCACAAGCTCCCCTATCAACAAGCATATCAAGAATAATGTAAAAGCAATTATTCATAAGCTAAAAGCTTTAGCTTTTACAATTTGCTCAAGAGCTTATAAGCTCCCCTGTCACAAAACATCATTATATAAGTCCATCAAGCAACAATTGGACTAAAAATAAATCACAACTTATGGCTTTTATGAGCCATAGCTTATAACTTTTATGACAAGCTTTTATTAGCTTCTTTGAGCTAATGAGCGAATATCCAATGAGCGATATCCTGTTTTCTCCCCTTGGAATCATCAAAAAGAATGTTAGGATGGTGAAAACATCATAGAAGTATATCAAAGTGCGCCAAAGAAATGGTTTATCAACCATTGAGCAATGTAGGCTTAAAAACCAAGGAAAATGGGAGAAATGTATCATGATGAGTTGAAAAATAGAAGAGGTTGTATATAACCTTTGTAAATGGTTGAAGCGAAAATTTGCATATCATCAATCAACCTCATTTCAAAGCTCAAAAATCACATGCACCATATGTAATAATGTGTTCATCAATTAAGAAGCTCAAAGTAGATTCTCAAGGGTTCAACCCAATTGAGATAAGCTAAGAATGATCAAGGCATTACAAATGCCAACAATTAGAAACATCCATCAAGTAATAAGTCATGCTTTCAACAATACATGTATCAAATGTCCCAACATATCCAACTAGGCAAAATGATCAACGCAATAAAAGAAGCACTTTTACCATCAAGTACTTCATACCAATTATCAAACAATGCTTTAGAGTATTTTTACCATCAAATACTCCATCAAAATCATGATCATCCACAAGTCATTATCAACTTGCAATATTAACCCTTTTAAGAAAAACAAGCAAATATCATTAGTACAAATGAGTTTTACAAAATTCATCAAAATACAAAACATTATTAATGAAAATGCTAGAAAGTAAAGGGGGTGGGGGTATCATTCCTCATCCGAGGAGAAGCGAATCCGGAATAAAATCCTTGATAAACTTAACTTTCAATTGCCGATAGACTTTTGCATTTTGGAGGTCTTTTGCTCCAAAGCCTCATATCTCGTCTCATGAAAAGTCCTCATCTCATCAAATTCGGCTTGAGTATACCTCCTAGGCGGTTGAGCACCCAGATTACCCTCCAGTTGCTCGGTTCACCCTCTTCCGCTAATCAATCTTGCGGCCTCGGAGTCATCAAAGTAGTCATTAGGATCGGGGGACTCTTGACCTCTTCCTCTACCATTTTGGTTGGTCGGATTTCCATGTTCTTGCGCATAGTGACTATTTGGGCGATGTTATCAATGTCAAAGTCGTTTTGAAATACCTCAGAGTTACACTCGACGAAGGTAGTCCCATTGAATAAGAAGTTTACAAATCCAATTTCCATAACCAACTTCTTATTACCTTGAGTAATGGACTCGATTAGACATTGAATAAGTATGGCACCAAAGTTAAGTGGTTCCCTCCTAGCAATCTTATAAGTCAAAAATAATCCATATTGCTGGCATCTTTCCGACTTACCACAAATGCAATATGCGACAATGACCGATAGAATGCGATGCTCAAGTGTCATTGCCAAACAAAGAATACTTAGGCCATACTCCCAAATACGTCTTGACTTCTTTCATCGACACCCCACATTTCATCATTCCAAGTCCCACAAGAGAAATAATCCCAACCACCTTCTCTAACATGTAAAAGCCGCAAATATCATTGGGAGTCCATCTAAAATGACGACCCTTTAAAAGCAATTAACGGCAATTGGCTTTCTATCATTATCATATTCGACCCACATATTTGCATAAAAGAGTTGGATAATATCATCATCATACAACACATAAGCATGATCCCATAAATACATCCAACCTTGCTCTCGAAAAATCCTCTGTCGAAGGATACTCATTTGTAAATGAACTAAAAACGACACATTTTAGTCAGAGCAATCGACTTTCCTCCCATTCCCGGAGTCCTCATAATACCATTCCGTATATTTATGAATGAAATTAAGAACATTGTGGGAATTAGGGGCTTGAGTAACAAAGGATTTTTACCTTTAAGCCCCAACGGCAATTTTGGAGCGAAATCGTTCGCGTAGCTCGGTAATTTGGGCCGAGAGAGAATGGGATTTTGAACATCATCACCTTCTTGAGCCACGTTTCTTTGAGCGGCTCGAATATCCCTTTGTTCGGCTTCCTCTTGCCGATTTCTTGAAACCCTCTCCGCCCCTTCTACGCTTGGAGATGGGATTTCGGCCGGTGGAATTCTTTGGAGGAGCCATATATGAAAGATTCTTGAGAAAATAAGAAGATTAGCAACAAGAATCGTGAAAATGATGAAGAATTGAAGATTTTGAAGAAAAGGAAAATATACGATAAGGGTTTGGGGAATTTTCTTCTTTGCGAAAATGAAGAACAAAACGTTATAAGCTGAAAAATAACCCTGGGGCGACCGGTCGAGTAAGTGCGGCCGAGAGTGCGGGCGGCCGTCGCCTGCTTTACTGGCCCCAGGTGATTTTCTTTCTCCCCGATTTTCCAAAATTCGATTTTTCACCCCAAAGTTTTAAAACTTTGCAAAAATATAAGTTTGGACTATATCCAACAAATATGGGTTTTGGAAAACATATAAACGATAAAATCGAGACTAAACACGTAGTGCCTTTTTAAAAGAAAACATTTGCAAGATCAATTAGGGGCACTTAAGTGGTCAAAATAAAATATCTTGAAAGATATGTGCATAAGCATAATATCGAGTTTAAAAAAAAAAAAAAAAAATACGAGTAGACATACCTCGATGGTTTAAGAAACTTGATGGCGTAATAGCCAATATGTATCTACCACAATTCTTAGACAACATTTTCATAGAAAATTCAAGTGTAGTCAAATAATATGAGATATCAAAAAGAGCTTATGCTATAAGATTTCATAAGAGATAATAAGCCACATAAGTCTAATAAAATGCTCAAGAGTTTTATAAAATCATGCAAGGTCTCTTTTTTATAGAAAAATTTGAAACTCATAAATATATAAGAGACCTATTTTAAAAATAAATACTTGAAAATTCATTTTGCAATTAAGACACAATTAAAAAGTATGCAAAAAAAAAAAAAATGCATATACAAATGGGAATCTGATTTCACCAATTCACCCGTTTCCGCCAGGTTGTGTATTTCCCATTGTTGATGATATCTTCCCATTGAGAAGTCACTTTGTTGATGATGACTTCTCCATTTCCAAGTTGGTTACCTTCCCATGGTTGATGGTTTCTTCTTTGAAAATCATCTTGTTGATGATGTCTTTCCATTTCCAAAGGATTGTGTTCTTTTCCATTTTTGATTATACATTTCTTCTTGAAATTGGCTTTGTTGAGAGTAGTTTCTCCTTCTTTGATCAAATGATATGTTCATTTGATGTTTTCTTCTTGCATGAATTTTCTCCCGATTTTTGCTTTGCAGGGTACCTAATAGCACATTGTTTTGTGGTACCCTCATGTGTTTGGGTCCTTTAAGATTAGCTTTGAGACTTTTAGGTCTCCAACAATATTTAGAGCTATTTCTAGCACAAGAATTAGCCGTATGACCCTTTTGCCACAATAAAAACAAGTAATAATTTTAGGAGCATAATGACCAATATGCATAGTGACGATCCTTTTTTCATATGATTAACAACATTGGGCTTATGATCAAGTTCCTTATCACAATTATGAATATCAACAATATTGGACATTTTATTGGTACTTTTCACGTTGGATTTTAATAAATCCTTTTTCATGCAATCAATATTCTCAACAAGAGTACTATTTTCTTTTTCAAGGTTTCTAACCTTGTCAGAAGTGTGGTGGTGTGAGCACATGATAGTGATTCATAAAAGTAAATAAACTATCCTTATCATTTTTCAAAATATTGAATTCTTTTTCAAATTTTTGTATTTAACAAGTAGGCTTTGGAATTCATTTTGAAGTTCATCATAATCATTTTGCAAATCACTATATTCATTTTGCAATTCATTGTCATAAGAAGTAGAAGGTTTTAGAACTTACCTCGTTCTCTTCTTGATGCCCATAAGACATTTTTCGACTTCATCATCGGAATTTGTAAGAGGCTCATCCCATATTGTTGGATTTGATGTTGTATCCATTTGAGAAGTAGATGCTTTTGAGTTGCTCCTTTTATTTGCATATACTTCATAGATGGCTTCTAGTTTTGCCATACTTCATGTGCCCGTCGAATACCTTGAACATAATCAAATTCCAAAGTGGTAAGTGAACAATGTAAAATATTAAGAGCTTTACCATTTAAGGAGATGATTCTCTTCTCTTCATCATTGAGCTCTTTGAAGCCTTTTGAGGTGTATGGTGTATCTTTCGTGAATGGATTCTCCATTAATGACGGTGTTCCAAATGTCGAACCCGCAACCTTAGGCAAGTAGCATTCCATTCTTTCTTTCCAAAATATAAAATTTTTGGAATCAAACCGAGTGGCTTGGTGGTGGAGGTCTTAGGAAAGTTGAGCTTCGTTAAGTAGCGGCGATCGTTTCTCTTCACTCGCGATGTGAAACGAGCTTGCCAAAGAGAAGTTTGGCTTTGATACCACTTGTAAGTCAAGCGACTCACGATAATCTAGAGGGGGTGAATAGATTATCTCCATCTTTTCATTTCGCCCTCTTTTTTAGGGCAGAATGCTCAAAAACAATAATAAAGGTGCGGAATATAAACAACACACGTCGATTTAAAGAGAGTTCAACCCACCTAGGGCCTAATCCTCTACCACCCCAAAGTATATCAGGATGGATTTCGAAAAGAAAAAGAATTTTATTAATTACAAAAGTAATACAAATTCAACTTACAACACCTTGAAGAGCACCACACTCTTCTTCAACACCGCCTTTGGAGATTACCACAATCTCCTTTGAAGATTACCGCAATCTTCCTTCAACGGCACTTGTGAAGATTACCACAATCTTCAGCCTTGAAAGAATACCAAATTCTTCAACACCTCAACAAGAAGATTACCCTGATCTTCTCACTAACACTAGATCACCCAGTGTGTTCTTACCACAAGAACACTCACAAGGATATCTTGTGTTTGAATAACGACCACAAATTCAAGATTACAACTCGATAATGAATAATACAATTGAGTGCAAGTGTAATCAAGAATAGCCTAGACCTCAAGGATGTGAAAGTGATTAGGTAGGCAAATTACAACAAGAAATAAGGCAAATGAAAGACCAAGTGTTTGCTTGAAGTGTATCTTTGTTGTGTTGTATCTCAAATGTTGTATTGGTTGCTCCAAAACTTCCTCTATTTATAGGAGATGATTGATCAAGCATAGGCTCCTCTTGGGGATTGAAAATCTAATTAAAATCAAGAATATAGTATAAATCAATCCCACAATTTAAGGAAATGTGTTTCTTCGGTCAAGCGGTCATATTTTTTTTGTCGATACAGGCGACCGGTCGCATCGCGTAAATAGATCGTTGAAAAAATACACAGCAAAATAACACAGGGCAACGGTCGCGTCTACCTCGGCCACCGACCACTCGCCAACCGTCCCCTGTGGATTTTGCAAGGATTAAAAGTTACCATTTGAAACACACACAGTGCAGGTCGGCCCATGGCGGCCAGAGTCGGCCAGGAACCGATCGGCCCGAGCGGCACAGTCGACACCTTGCTTTTCCTTAGTCTCATTTTTCTCGTTTCTAAAAACATCTTGGGGTATGGTTGCCACATGGGGCGACCATTTGTCGACCACGAGGCAGAAATGTTGTCCAATTTTTGTCGAAAATAAAACCCAAGAAATACTCTAGAAAATATAGTAGAAACATTTTAAACCAATCGAGTATTTAGACAACATTTAGGAACCTTGTTTAGGAGTGAAAAATCCATTGATATAAAATCATTAAAAGTGTTGTCCATTATTATCAAACATAAACTTGAGAAAATCTATAGGAAAATATTAAAACCATTTTAAATCATTTAGGAGTATTTGGACAACAACTTTAAAAGCATTGTTTTGGTGACAAAATAAAATCATCAAAATTAAGATAAAAACATGTATCAAACCACATGTAGGGAAAATACTAGTTTTTTTTTAAAGATGATAAATATGGATTGGGATTATAATCGCATTTTTTTCAATTTCACTCTCGGAATGTATAATATTCATGAAATAAATGTGTTTGTTAATTTTTTAACAAGTAGTTTAATGAACAACTTATTATGAATCATAACAATAGAATACAAATTTTTCATAACCACTTGGAATGATATCTTCATCTTCTCAAAAAAATTGGTGGTCGATCATATCACCATCGTAATGTCACTTGAGAATAAAGTATCCATCTCAGTGAAATAGGTTTTCAATGGGGTGAACCGGATGGGCACGATATCGCGAGCAAACTCACAACCATCACAAAAAATCATTTTTTTTTCAACAAACCTACTAATTTCTTAAAATTGGATGTGCGTGATATGGAATTGTTTTCTTTGGCAAGTCGATTTCTTGATGGATGTGTGAGGTGTTGTTCATGTGTTGTGGATTCGGTCTGGATAACATGGTTCATGGAGTGTAAGCGTGGCTTTGAATACCGTGATGCGGCGGAAGGCTGAATAAATGAACAAAAGCAATACGTCTTCTTGCGAACAAACGTAAATTGCAATGACAAAGAGATAAATCTCAAAACTTAATAATATTCAACCTCCTAAAAATAATAAAATATATAGCAAGTATTTACATGATTAAATCCTACCACAATAAAACTCCTAACTTGACTAAAACCTAAAAGATAAGCTAAATATAATTATAAACACACAAATCACTATCTAAAATATAAGATATTAAAAATCTTACAAGATAATAAACTAGATATTATCTCCATCAGAAGTTGTCTTAGAAGATGAAGGTAGGTTGTAGAGATAATTAAGAGCAGCACATGTGTAAAGGCAAATATATAGATAGATAGATGTGTGAAATAATCTGGGATCGATCAAAAATTAAGACAATTGAAGAGGTTGGAAGTAGAAGCAATATTGTCTCAACATACACTCTTTAACTTGGTCCCCCTCTTACCTGGCAATCCACAAAATTTCACCAAGTGTTGTAAATGCGTTTCTTGGATTTATTTATGGGCATGTCCCTCATCAAAATATTTCACTTTACTGCTTTGACAGGAACTCACGAGCTTCCTCACCTTCCCAGCAACTCATGATCTTTCTCCTATTCAAACAAAATGTATATACACCATATAAAAGTATATGTATTAATATTGCAAATCATAGCTGTTTTAATCTATGTTACTTTTCACAAACACACGCAAATATTTGGATTTAATCCATGTATAATCATTCTTTAGAGCTGTCAAATGGGTTGAGTCGATCTTTGGCCAAAGAAGAAATTTCGGGATTGGGTTGGGGCCGGACAAAACAATGATTGGACCGCTTTTTCTTTGGGGCCCACAGCAATGAAAAAAACAACTAAAATGATTAGGTCGGGTGGGGTGTTTACGGCAAATAGGTCTGTTCATTTCGGACTCTAAAATGGTGTCTATGCAAGATGTTATCTTGGCCTATTGCCATCTCTAGTAATCATGCCAATTCATATCTTTCATTTTCCAATTTAATACTTAATTAACCCCGTATTTCATTTCATATTTCATGCACATTATGGCCGAAAAAACGAACCAAATTACTCGATTCGAGATCGATTGTTAAAAGCTCATTTATTTCGATGCGTTAACATAATGAACCAATTTTGAACATATTTTTCGTGCGATAAGATGTAGAATTCGGCTTGAACTGTTCGATTAGTAAAAAGAATAAAATATGTGTAAAACTATCAAACTACTCGAACTCGATTCGTGTTGGACTCGACTCAAGCTCGTTCGAAGTTCGATTGATTAATAATCAAATCAACTCGGACACAATTTTTTGAAGTTCGATTAAATCTAAACAAACTTGAACAAGACTATGGTCGGTCGACTTGACTCGTTCACCCCTAGCTAGAGATGTTAAGCAGTCTGCGGCTTTGTTGGCACAGGGCCGTTTAAACTAGAAAAAAAGAGGGATAGTGAGATTATTTTTAGTTCGTTTAAAACTGAGAGCCTTTTTTGGCCTGTATTATTTAGTCCGGGTCCGTTAAGAGGCTAACCCGCTAATTGTGTTGTGTTTTTTGAAAAAAATCAATATAATTCTAATATTATAAATATATTTTATTACAAATTATCTATTACTAAATATTTTTTCAAGCTCACATCTCACTCATCTTTAATATGTTTAAATATATAATTCTTAAAACTATGACTTATAGTCATATGATTTTTCTTTTTAAAAGTATTATTTTTTTTTCATTTTTATGTGAATATATTATATAACGCTATTTTTTTTATTATTATAGTTTTATTTTAAAATTTTAGATCATGGAATATTTAAATTTTATTACATTAATCTTGAGTATAATTATAAGCTATGCAAGATTTTTTATAATTAATACATTAACTTAACATGTTAAACTTAAATATTATAAATGTTCAAGTTTAAAATTTTAGATTTAAATATATAATTTTTTTTTATTTTTTTGACTTAGAGCTCGATAGTGGCCCGTTTAGTCCACGCCCGCTAGAGTTAGGGTTAGGTTCGCGATATCTTTGGCATTTAATAATTAGGTCGTTTAGGCTGCCCGTTAGAGTGGCTCTAAATTGAAGTCATCTGATTTAACATCTACGTTTATAGAAGTGTACCATTTAATATCTATCATAGCGCACATCTAAATATACAAAAGTAATCCATTAAAAATATATTTGATATGAAAGTGGAATAAATATATCCTTGGTTTGCATATCTATGAAAGTGAAATTAATACAGAAGATTCAAAGTGTGCATACTCATCCGTGATGCTGGTGAAAAATCAGCGTATCGAATTAACTAGCTGCTCACGGGCCTATTTAAGTAACCTATTCATCTCATTTTTTTGTAGCATAAAAACCTTTCTCCTATTCCCCTATAACTCTCATCACAAAACATTAGAACAAAATCATCTACAAACTAAAACTCAAAAAATGTCTACCAATATTATTTTCACTACATTCATTCATCTCCTCCTCTTGTCTCCTATAATGGCCAGGCACTATCAATATTGCCTAGTGCCCCCTCAACAACTTTGCCAATTGCAATTGGGTCCAAAACTAGCGACTATTTGACAATGACACCATCTTTGAGTCATAAACGTGTTTTTCCGCGGTAGGGAAGTCAAGAATTGCATGCGAAAGGGTCACGGCGTTAAATGTCGGCCCCTAGCCGGTACGTGAATTATCATACGGTTGGCTCGTTGAGGTGCTTTTTCAGGCAGGCAGGCTCGGAGAAACCTTAATTACCTAACCATGTTATAATTATCAGGTGAATGGTTTAAGGTTTATGTTTGTATATTGTTGGTATGGTGGCCAAGGGCAGTTTTGGAGAAAAGGGCTTATAGCCTGTCAAAATTCGGATTGAGAGAGTGATTTATTTCAATGTATTTTTGGCTTTAAGTATAGTTTTAAGCCTTGAAAACCCGAATAGGGAATCAAATAGTGGTCGAGTGGTTAAGACCCTTGAGCCCAGTTTTGAAGTCTGGAGTTCGATTTCCATTATCCATCATCTCCAGTTTGTATTAAATGAATGAAATTGTCGCTTGATCAAAATTGGCAACAAAGTAGTCCATATAGATGTTATATTGAATGTTCATGCATTGGTTGCGACATATTTTGGAGCACTTGGTAATCATTTATGCACACAATACACCATACTTTTTTTGACATCACAATACACCATACATTGGATACAACATTATGCATGTATATATTGTACAGGTCAATGTATTTAGGGGTAATTACAAAAACTATGCCTGGGGTTCGGGCATTACCAAAAGCTCAGTTATCTTTTAAAATTGTAAATATCTCCTCAAAGTTAATTTTTCCTAACAAATACCCTCATTTTGAGACCTCTTGGGGGTGCAATTTTGTAAAGTTAAAACAAATGTCAGAATGTATTTGTAATTTTAAATGATAACTGCAGTTTTATGTAATTAGGCTAAATATTGGTTGTAGTTTTTATAATTAACCCATGATATATATGGGGTATATACACTTAATTAATCCACCTATATATATATATATATATATATTACATGTAACAGCTTACAAAAAAATGTCACAGGTGAATTAAGTGATGACCTATTCTAGCATTGAAGAATGCAGTTATAGATTTAAAAGATATTGGCACCAGCCAAACTAACATCATGTGAACAAGTGTACAGCTAAGAAAGTTGCCGCCATATTTACTATATATCCAGGGTTCACTTCAAAAATAATATAGATTTGTTGGGGTGAAATTAATCTAACCAGGAAGGAAATAAATGGGAAACACGTGCTTTGTGCTTTTGTTTCTGAATATTCAAATTTCTTGGTTTTTTTCCAGTGAAACAATTAATAGCTATATATAGAGTACATTAAATACTAAAATAAAGACGTACTGGTCAATTTTCTTGACAAACTTTATATGTCCTAACCAGACCCTACAGCTTTAATAGTCGTGGTTCGTGGAGTTTATTATTTCCTTATATTAATGAAGGACATGGCTATTTATGATTTGTTTATCGCCTTATTTAAGATTTGCCTCTAATTTTGGCGTTTTTCTTTTTTAATAAGCCGCGAGGAATAATTAGAGTGGATGTGATAATTATGTCAAAAAAATCGAAAGACTCATGATTTGAAAGCTTGATCAACACCGATAACGTGTGTTTTAAGAGTCGGTCTGAATTCTGAACCTCAAGTAATTTGATTTCTCTTTGTCAAATTTCTTTTGGATTTTCGTTAAACAAATGTCTATTGGCCAAATTTTGATATACTTTTGTTACTAATTTGGGTTTTGTTAATGTTTTTACCAGTTTTGTACAAACAATGTTCTCAAATTAGACAACCTAAATTTGCTAACTCACTCAGGATTAGAACTTTTACGGTAAAATTGCAAAAGTTATTTTGAGTTTTATATTTCATAATTACAAATATTCTCTTGATATTTATTTATACTTTTACAAATTACACCTATTAATGGGATATTTATAAAACAAATCAAGCTTCAGGAGGTGGTTGTAATATCTTGAGAGATAAATGTATTATAACCAAAAATAAAGTGGGTTTTTGATGATTATGTAATTATATTGAACCGCAGAAGTAATCTGATAATTTATTCTTTTTTTTATTTGGGTATGTGGTTTGGGATTGGTCTCATTGGGACATCATTTCCCCTCTTATGATAATGTTATTGCTTTCTTTTACTAAAGGAAATTGTCAAGATAAACTCAGGGATGTCGGCTAGATCCCTCCAATGTTTGTCATTTTTATTTAAATTATTTTTGTCAAACTTATATATACAATCACAAACACGTACTTAGGGCGCGTAGCGCCAACCGCACAAATATCCTAGCCAAATATTTTTTCTCCTACATTATTATTTACTCCTTAAGAAAAATATATAAATTTTTTAATAAAAATTTTACCAATAAAAAATAGGAAAAAAATTTTGGGGTGTGCGGGGGCGAGTTGGCTCCCTAGATCCGCCATGCACGTCTTTGCAAGTTTCCTCCAAATTGAAATTATCTAATTTGTTATCTACAATGGCGTGGCAAGGAAATATTATAAAATGGTAGATCGAAATTGGGGTGAATGGAAACTAAAAGAAAAACCATATAAATATTAACTAAAAATTTATTAAAAGAATTTTTAAAAAAATTTACCTAGTAAAGAAAAAATTAAATGGGGGTCGGCCCCCGAGGTTGCCCTTCCCCCCTCCTCCGCCAATGGTTGTCTATGTCATCAACATTTCGTACCAAATCGGTAATTTTCGGCAAAAATAGCACCAAATGTTACTAAACTAAAATCAAACTTTGACAACCTAGCGGACAAAAAGTCTAAACATGCCAAGTTATTGAACCAATTTTACAATTTCTCCCATTGAATTAGTGGTGGCCAAATGGAATGAAATCGGGTTCCAAATCGGAACCGGACCATAATCAATGGTTTAACTGCGACCGTTAATCGGGCAGTGTTGGCGGTTAATTCTGATTTCTTTGTCTCAAAAATCGTGGAACAACCGATTCGTTGAACCGTCGGTGGGACCGGGTGAAGATCGTTGGTTAAAACTCGCGATTCAAGGTTAAAACCGAGCGTTTTTATTTTTCCGATAAAAATATTCTAAAAGAAATGTTAAATGTTTATTATGATATTAAATGTTAAACATTAAATGTTTTATATTTGCATGAGACACGTATTAAACTAAATGTTCTAAGCAAGCTACGTGAACTTTGATTAATCTATCTAAGAGGATATGTATACTGACTTAATATTATTGTTAATATTAAGTTCAAAACTAATATTATTATGAATATTAAGTCTAATTCTTTTATTTTTCCTTTTTTTTTTTTTGTAACTAAAATTGATAAAAAAATTAAAAAAATCAAAAAAATTATTAAAAAGAGGAAAAACTAAAGGCTAGTGGAAAACTTGATTCGGTTAGGTTCTGTTTCACGGGTAATGAGATCTTTACCCAAGTGGGTACAACTCAATTCCTTGTGATTTTGGTTCTGTTTCACGGGGTAATGAGATGCTTCAAGTGGGTACAACTCATTCCACTTGTGATTTTGTTAAGTGTCACTTGTGGCGTATGAATGTGATTTTTTCAAAAAGGAAAATCGAAATGGGATAAATATCGCGTCGCGAGGAGTTGGGTTATCTTTCGGCTTAGGTAGCGTCTGGTCCCTGTTTCATGGACGAACCGGAACCGACGGTTCGAACCGTAACAACACCTACATTTAACGGTCTAACATCACAATTTTTTCCCATTTAACGGTCAACATCGATGTTTTATATAATCACTCAGCGCCAAGATTGGCAGAATTGATCGACAGAAACTTGTGACCCTTTCCATCATGGTTCAAAAATTTAGGACTTTCAATCCAAAAAGGTTCAAATCTAATCAGATGCAACATTTCCATAAAATCTTTTCAACAATAGTTTTAGACTTCAGTAGCATGTAGCCAACAAAATGTGCAACACACAAACAATATAAAAAGCACTGATATACAGTACACTGAACCCAGCAACATGTAAAATATTTCAATGTCAAAAAATACAGTTGCGGACGGCTTTGTTCAAATTCCATTACAAAAACAGCTTAACAGGCCACAAAGCATATTCGGTCAAGGAAAAATAGGACTGAAATGTAAAGGAGCATAAAATAGAGGACCATTTTGTAACACAATCTTTTCTTAAAAGAGGAAAGAAAAACATCTGTAAGTATATGGTGCACATATAGCAGTTTTAATGTTGTAGAAACAACATCACCAGCAGATTCATAGAATGCAGAATACGATTCAAACATTTTCCAGTTCGAGTGAATTAAACAGCATCGTTGCTAAATCGAAGGCAGACAAACGTCAGGGCTCGAGAACATCTGGGGAGAACAAAAAGAAAATTATAAGTTAATTGAGGAACCCCAAGATCCTTGAAGCAACTCTGCATAATTTGAAATTGATGAGTCATCAGCAATCAGCATCTAACTATACAAATCATCTTCATCAGCTCCACCAGCAGAGGCTGCAAAGCGGGTCGGGATGCAGACGCCCCAGCTGCTGACTCAGCAAAAGCGAATTCAGTTCCAAACCCTCGTGACTGCTGCAGAGTCTGAGCAAATGCCTGGTATTTGCGTATGTCCTTTATCACTCACACTTCTACGAGCAAATTTCATCGACTCTTGAAATGTGCGGGCTTGATTTTGAAACTTCATCTTCAAGATCCTCATCCATAGAATCGGGATTATCTTTTCTTCTCCTCTCCCTTTCTATGTCCACCAAGGAATAAGCACTAACGTCAATAACCTCACATCCATAATCTCAGTGGAAAACAAACTTAAATGAAACTCATAATTTGAAATGCCAGAAATGGTGTAACAGATTAAAAAGCATAAAAATTTAAAGGTCAAAACAAAATAACCAGCTTCACTCTTGAATAAACCAAACACCCCAACCCACTAAATCTTGTTTTTGCCAATGGATACCTCAGTACTTGCGATTTTCTGCTCAAGAGAGACAGAAAAACCAACATATTTGGTGATCAATTATAAGGAAGTTTGATACAGGTATTGGAATCACTTGCCATGTACATCATGAAAATTACGAGTCAAAGAATCACAGCTTATAAGAATATTTTGGAGCTTATATGCTTCTATTTTACTGTATCACAAGAACAACTTGCAAAGAAACTCAAACATCAGTGTTCAATAGTGCCAAAGTAGAAAGGTAGACATATATTTGTGTTCCCACGTCCATGTCAAATGTAAAATCTTTAGAAAGAAGGATAAAACAAATTCAGTTTTCCCCTGCTAAATCGACTGCAGTGTCATGAGAGAGATTTTTCCACAAATTTGCATAATCAGTTTTAGGAAAAAGAAAAAAATACACCTGGTGGTCTGATTCCAATGAAAATTTTACAGAGGGCCAGAGGCTAGAAATATTCACTCATTTCAACAAGACAAACCTGGAAAAGCTAAAGCTCATTGAGAGACGCACAAAAGGCTGCCACGGTAACCTAAAACTATGGTTTCTTTGTAGCACAAAAGAATAGCAGATGTTACAAAAAAAAAAAAAAAAAAAAAAAAAGAGAAAGGCAACAACACATTCTTTCTTCTTTTAAAATACTAATTGAATCATTTTTAGATTTTGTATGGATAAGTCCATTGTACTGGTGATCAGTAAATATTGATGTCTGGTAGCAAATAGGCACAGAGATAATATATCATATACCCAAGAAGCATAAAGGGGAGAAGCAATAAGGAGGACAAAAAGATTACTTTCTCAATGTTCTCTCTTATGGCATATTTTGCAAGCCCTCTGACAAATTTCCGTGATATCTGCTCCACTAAATCCTTGAGTATATTTGTGCAGGCACGAAGATCAACATCTTTGGAAAGTGGTGATTTTTCGGAGGCAGGCTTTGAAGATCTGATGGCGTGAATCTTCGTCTGGCAGGGGGATATATATCAACTGATCTAGACGACCTGGACGTAGAAGTGCTGGATCAATAATGTCAGGTCTGTTAGTAGCCCCAATTATGAAAACAGTCTTTTTGGCATTCATTCCATCCATTTCCGTCAAAAGTTGATTGAGAACTCGGTCAGCAGCACCACCAGCATCTCAACACTGCTTCCTCTCTGCAACAATACCAAGAAGCATTGTAAGCTCTCACAATCTTTGTCTTATAATTAAACATTAGCCAAACACGAATTTTTTAATAATGTTCATATATTTATAAATGGGAAGTGGTATAACCTGCGTGGCAATAGAGTCAAGCTCGTCAAAGAAGAGGACGCATGGAGCAGACTGTCTAGCCTTGTCAAATATTTCACGAACATTGGCTTCACTCTCTCCAAACCACATAGTGAGCAATTCAGGTCCTTTAACACTGATGAAATTGGCTTGGCACTCATTTGCAATTGCCTTAGCTAGTAGAGTTTTGCCACATCCAGGAGGACCATAGAAAAGAACACCCTTTGAAGGTGACATACCAAATTTCTCAAACTTCTCTGGATGTTCACGGGATATTGAACAGTCTACACAACATAATAAAGAGATTATGAAAGATCAAGTTTAATAAATATGGCACATCAAATAAGTCGGTGAAATCCGCCTTAACAAATATTACCTCCTGAAGCTCCCTCTTGACATTTTCAAGCCCCCAATATCTTCCCAGCTAACATTGGGCACTTCAACAACCTGGTCATCAATTATGAGAATATTGTGAACATAAATTTTCAAAATAGAATGAATATTACAACTGCACGGGATAATATAGCATTACAGCAAATGCACTTACTGTCTCCATAAAGCAGAAGGATTGCTTATTCCAAGGGCAGTGTGGAAATGCTTTCGTTTGTAACAGCCATGGAGTTTAGTATATCAGCATCAATTGAATCATCTTCCAGATCAATGACATCCATTTTTCTCTCTGATGCACTGAGCGCAAGCTTCAGTGCAGAAAACTGCAAAGTCAGCACCAACATATCCATGGGTGTCTTTTGCTATTCTTTCTAAATCAACCTGTAATATCAAAAAAATTGGTCAATGAAATTGAATTTGGCTCAGGGGAGAAAATAGGATCAATTCTAATATAGTTAACAGGCCTTACATCATCAGATAGTTTCTGTGTTCTTGGTGTGAATCCGAAGAACCTCAGGCGTCCAACTTCATCAGGAACACCAATGTCTATTTCCTGTGGAAACCTACCAAACCTTCTCAAAAGCAGGGTCAATGCTGTTCGGTCGATTAGTTGCCCCCATAACAATGACATGGGCACGAGATTTCAACACGTCCATGAGAGTCAAGAGCTGAGAAACAATCCTCCTTTCAACTTCACCATGTGTCTTCTCTCGCTTAGGCGCTATCGAATCAATTTCATCAATAAAATGATCGATGGTGCCTTTTCTCAGCCTCCTCGAATGCTTTTTTCTCAGATTGCTCTCACTCTCCCAGCCAATTTGGACATAATTTCAGGCCCATTAATCAAAAGAAAAAAAGCACCAGTTTCATTTAGCAACAGCTCTAGCAATCAAGGTTTTTCCAGAACCAGGAGGTCCGTAAAGTAAAAATTCCTTTGGTGGTTTCACACCTAGATTTGAAAAGCTGAGGTGCCTCAGAGGCAATTCCACTAATTCACGGATCTGAGCCATCTGCTTGAACACCACCCCACATCATCATAGCCAACCATCAACCTATCCTCATCCTCTCTCCTCACAGGCTCCTTCACAGAAAATCTCAGTATCAGGGGCAATAAACACAATACTCCCCAGGGTCAGTCTCAATGACTTTAAATTCACGCTCCTCATCCCCCTCTCACAAGAAAATGGTCCCTTTCCTCAATGGGCGATATGCCTCCAGAAAGTAAGCTGCACAGACAATGTCAATGTTTGATGAGGCTTTAAATTAAGACAATACCCTAGAGATTCATTTGATTTGAACTATTATGAAGCGCGCAAGCTGTTAAAAGACATAATCAGTAATTTAAGGGCTTACGTTTCAAGTATACATCAAAAAGATCCCCAGTGAGACCTTCTATTGTATCATCCAAGGGCAAGATGTGGACACGCTTTCCATATTTCACATCTGGGCACTGGTGCACGGATACAACGATCCCCTAAGCCGAACACGCAAATTCGCCCTGATGACCTTGTTCATCCTAATCTTCGGCTCTTCAACGGTCTCATCAGCTAGGCAATGCACACGGTATCCTTTCTTTTCTTCCCCTGGAAACCACCAACAGAAGGATACCAAAATTTAAGTGCACAAAAACAATTACATGGTGACCAAACAGATACATCTAGGTGTGACAACAATATATGTTTTCCAATATTGTCTGCTCCATAAACCATGAAACAACTACACTATGATATCCTTCCAGGTATCATATTATCTTAAGGGAACACCAAGGTGGGAGTCAGCATTAGTATTCACAAAAGGTTAACTCACTATTGAAAGGTCAGATAAATCGTCGACAGCACATACAACTCCGCCATGAAGCCATAATTCAATTATCACTAAATTCTTCATTTAAGCCTAAGTAAACCAAATTTCGGATTTGCGACTATACAAACCCATTATATTGTGACAATCAATATTACTATAAACTAATTAACTGAATTACTATATACCCATTTGTTCCTATGTCCATTATCGGATTTGTGAAGTAATTACGCCTCAATCAGTAAGCAAGTCAGCAACGATTATTTCATATAAAGATCTTTAAAACAAATCAAGAAGAAAAACAAGCCTAACTCTTCCCCACTTAAAATTTAAAAATATTTCCCTAAATTAAAATATAATTAAACTAAGAAAATAAAACCTTAATCAAAATAGTGTCCCCACGGAAAAGCTGGAGCTTTCCATGGTGGTGGGGTGGAGGGCGACGACGGAGTTGTCGTCGTTGTCGTTCGCAACCGGGCGATTCCTTTTTCCTCTCAAGATCGCCGTCGATCCTTCTTGCGCCTTTCCTGCTCGAAACAAGAAAAACGCGTCATGTTTTCCGGGGATCAATTTTTCCAAAATTAGACGGACAAAACACAAAGTAGCGATTCGTCGAAGAAAGATGAATCTAGTCAGTTATACTCACGAATCAGATGATTCAGCTTGATTACTCTTGTTGTCGGTGATCTGAGGATGGAGGGATTGGAGAATACGATGATGTTTCTTGAACTGAGAAAGAGGAAGAAACAGTGATAAGAAGTAGAATGTAGTAGATATAGAGGGTTTGTGTGACATGTATGTATGTATGTATGTATGTGAATGCGTATTTGTATGTATATAGGACACTAATTCGTATTTGTATGTATATAGGACAATACACTTTGATGGAAAAGATAAGCATTTGGGGATTGCATATGATAGGATTATAATTATCACACTTATCTGTTGCAAATTTTTGTTTGGGATCATGTATTATTTTTTCCCTTGTCATCGGAAGAATGCTTATATTGTGTTTTGAGAAGTATAATTATGAGTGATTAACATAAAATGACAAAAATGTACTAACTTAAAAGGCAGAAATTGCTCCAGGTTTGTTGTCGATTTAATTTCCACACATCCACAGCTGCGGCAAGTTGAAAATTTCTTATTTAGCAGCATGGTAGAAAGACTTCCTTTCTGAGCATGCTATCATCCATTGTAATAACAAACTTTTCATATTTATTTACATGATTTATATCATTCATAAACATAAATACATGCATATTAATATTTCATATTGACATTAAAACGGCTTGAATAATCTTGATATGTCAATTTTTAGTTTAATTATGTTAGGTTACTACTTGTGCACTATTTAAAGAAATCGGGTAATAAATATTTTGAGCTTTATTTTATTACATCAATTGATTTATTTGAGTTTATAAAAGTACAAATATATGTTATAGATATACATTTTAAATACATGTATATGTAATTAATTGTTTTTTGATGGTATATGTAATTAATTATTAATCATAAGTTGAGAGTCAATATGCATTTTAAACACACTTAAGGGCTAAAGTGCAATTTTTGAAAACTTTGCATTATTGCTTCTTTAATGAATTTTTGACAGCTACATGGTGAAATGAATCTGGAAGTTTCATCAGGTGATTGGGGAAAAAACAAAACAAAACAAGGGAAATGAAGAAAAAGGAAGGAAAAAACTTACATTATCTGCTCATTCTTCATCAAAATCCAAGGTTAACTTCCAACTTTTAACTTTTGATTTTTGTTGGAAAGCAATCTTACATATATCTTTGGTTAAGAAGGGATATATCCTCAAAATTGGTAAGTATATCTAGTTTTGTTAATTTTGTTATATAAACGTTTGATAGCTTTATAGTCATAGTTGGTTTTTTGCTCTTGTCTTTCAATACATGTAGTATAATGGTTAGATCTAAAATATATGTTCATAAAATGTTTATACATGAGTTTAGTTTATGTTTTTGAGTTTTAAGAGGAGTCAAAAATCCGATTTAGGGTTTGTAAAACAATAAAGAACAAGAAAAACACAAAGTTGCTATAGTATAAAAATCTGTTTTCTTGTGTTGTGAAAGTTGCATTTGAAGGTCTAAAATCATAGTTTTAATTATTTGAAGCATGGTTATATTTATACATGTTAGTTTATTGTGGTAAAAAATTTGGGAGTGATTGAATACATTAAAGAGTGTGAAAATCTACATGAACTATAAGGTGACAACATGATCCCTGTTTACGCCCCGGCGTGATTGTCTTTTGTATTGCTCTGTTTACGACGATTTAATCTCCGAATTTGGAGTTTTGTAAAACATAAAAAGTTGTAGAAAATTGAATTCGCTTTCAGTCAACTTGATCACCTTAATATCATTTTCTACGAAAGTTATGGTGAAAATACAAAGGCTGCAGTGAAATTTTAAGGCATTTTAGTTGAATATTTTCTAAGTTTTGTCAATTGTGATTAGTTAAAATGCATACATGGCATACATACATGACTTCATTAGTACTTAGTGTATGATATTAAATTTGGTTATGCATTTTTGATATATTTATAAATTGAAATCTCGATAAAGAATCGAATAAGGTTGAGTAGGACGAATCGGGATAAGGACTTCACCTTGAGTATAATCTTATAATTTGTTGACTCTTATGTAATTGTATGATTGATGTTTTGAATGATCAATGTGTTCTAAATGTGAACTATATGGTTGTTTTGGTGATCCATGTGTAAAACGCTGCTAGCGGGGAAGTCTTTCTCCAATGAGAATAAAGAAAATTTTTGGCAAGACAAAGAAAGAAACTGGCACAGCTGAGGGATAAGAGGTGATTCTTTGGCGATGACTGATTATGATGATGTCGATATGAATGTGAGAAATGTGAAATATATTGATGATATTGATATGGATATATGAAATGTATTGATAATCTTGATATGGATATGAATTATGTGATATGAAATATGCATTCATCAAAGATAAAAGAATTTTGTTATGGCCACCAATATCCTTGAATCATGTGTTCTGATTTTACGAATTTTTAAGAATCTACGATGCGTCGACCACCCCAGGGTTAACGGAGACAGAAGTATATGTGTTATGAATTCTGATGCCATGGCCATATTCGTGATCACGATTTATTCTTGGATATGGATGGTCCGCCATGATGAAATATGTAGTAAGTAGCATTTGTGTATTTATTAATGATATAAATCCCGAATGTGTAAGATGTATTGATGATGTACTTGTATTGATGTTGTGCTTGTATTGATGTTGTGCTTGTATTGATGATCTTGTATATGATGTCACTTGTATTGATGTTGTCTTGTATTGATGATGTGTACTTGTATTGATCTTTGTCTTGTGTTGATGATGTGCTTGTGATGTTAAATAACTTGTTACTCGATTGTACTTATTGAGCTTGCAACTCACTTAATTGCAATGTTGACTATTTTTAGATTATGTAGATGAAGTGACATGTGAGCTTTTGTACAAGTGGAGAAGTATAGATCGAGGTCGGCGGTGATTTTGATCCTTAACCATAAACTCATCATTTGCATATTATTTTAAGGATCTTGTTTATAAGAATGTGGTCTATAATGGTTTATAATATAACTTGTATGTGTGTGAGTGTTGGCTTAGTTTCATTTGGGAACAATGTTTGTGTTTGTACAATATGTTTGCAATAATAATAAATATGTGCACTCACGATAAATAAAGCGTGGTAATGCATTTAAGTTGGTATTTGTATTTTAAGTGTATATGTTTGAGGGTAAGGTGTTACGTCCATGCTCCAGAAGCGAAGAAAGACAACGTCGTCATATTGAAAACCATACATTCTATTAACATATGTTGTTACCCAATTTATTGTATGTTTATCATATTGGGAGAAACATCTGCTCCGGATGTTGGGAATTTATCTAAATTTTGGGTTTACTTATGTTGTTGGATGGGTAAAATTTGTTTTTTGTGGTATTTTTGGTGGATTTTTGGTTGTGAAATTATACATTGTGTAGTGAATGTTTTTTTCTTTTATAAGCAAGTTATTACGGTATGCTTTGTGGATTGGAAAAATAAGATGGAAAAGCTTTTTGATGAACTATATATTTTGATAAATCATCACAGTCAGATGTTTCTATTTTGGTTTTGGTTGGTGTAGTGAAATTTAAAAAAAATAAGAAATGCGCCCAATTTTTATGCTTAAAATATGGATCTACGTCGCCCATTTGTATTCGATTTCTTGAAAATAAGGAACATCTTTTTGTTTAATTTTGAAGTGTGTTGCAGAATGGCGGCGATAGCGATCCGCCATTTTTCGAATCTAAGGTAGCAATTTTCATGGTAGGGGATGCGAACAAGCATACACCACACGTTACGTAATGCTGTGGATTTTTCACCCAGGAGTTCAAGCGTCTTGATGAAGGCAAACCGGGTAGGCGGCCATGTCATGTCTCTTAGAGGGTATGCTCTTTTTATTGGTTTGAATTAGTTAGAAGTTGTGTAATTTATTTATAAAAATTTTGATGTTTCATTTTGTCATATTTAGGATGAATAAGTGTGGTTATTTGTTTGGCTTGATCCGGAACTTTTGTGCGGTCGGTGATATCATCGATGGTTTGTTGAGAAATTAAAGATAACGAAGGAGAAAGCGGTATTATCTATGAGAAAGGTGATAGTCTCATGAGGTTGACAATATGTTCATGGTTCTAACTGTTATCATGTTTGTAGTTGCTTATATTTTATATATTAAACTTAATTTTTATCGAATAGTTCACCACTTCATCTCGTCTGAAAAAAGAAAATTGTTAACATGATGTTTCGGATATGTGTATTCCCTATATGTATGTCATATATATTAGCGTTAACTAATATATGTGTAATGTTTTGAGCATGAATCTATTATGAACAATTGTATGTAACATCACAGTTTATGCAATTTGAAGTTTTACTATGTTAATGTATTATTTTTTGTGACCATTGGTATTTCAAACATCCACCATGCATTATGGTTTGTCTTTGTCATGGATTTTAAATTTTGTTGAACTTGTAAAAAAATAGTTAATGGTTATCTTAATGTTTTTTCATTATTTTTTGGATTTTAAGGCTTAACTTCATACATAATTAGTAAGAAATATATGTTTTAATGCTTACCTACCCATTTGTCTTTGGTTTAGGTGAATCACGTGGTATTGAATTTAAGGAGGTAACTTGTTTCTTCACCTTTATAAAACCTACTGCATTCCACCACTTCAACTTATCCCATGCAGACTTGTAGTTTTCACTCTTTTCGATCTAGCTAGGTCGGTTATTGGCCTTTATCATACATCTTTTCAAATTATGGTGTAGAAAATGAGTTGTTTGTGGAGGTGTATAGTAATATCTACCCACCAAATAGTTAATTGTGTAGGTTTGTCACCCCCAAAGAAGTAAACACATAAATAGGACCTGCACCAATCTTCTCCTTCCATATCTTGTTTTGTGTATGTGGCTTTGGAGACTAAAAACATAGTGCATTGGTGAGGGAATAGGGTATGTATCGGCTAGTCATGGTTTAAGTTGTTTTGACTCATCCATGGATTATTTGATTGATCTTCATTGGGTGATAAGGGAGGTAATGTTCGTTGTGTGTACTCTAGAGCAAGCGGCTAGGGTGGAGTGCGCTCATGCCAATGAATTTGTTGTTAAATTGTTATGAATGTGGTCAATAAAGGTGTTATCAGTCATTCACCATTGATGGTATATAGATGCGTGTTGAACTACGTCAAAAGCACCATCGTATTTTCTCATGGGTTATTCGGAAGCCGCGATTGTGAAATGTGATCTGGTATAACACGCATTTACGTAATGGGTCATACGAGCCAAAGAAAACGATTGTATGAATCTAAAGCCCAAGCAATTTACCCAGAAAGTAAATTATGGTGTATGAGATAGTGACAACCTCTTAAAGTGCGATCATTTGGCTATAGGTTGGTTGGATCATCTTACATGCCTAACCCCTCAAGACAGGGCAAGTATGGGTACTGAAATGATTTCCTTGATTGCGGGTTCAAGGAGCAGTGAAGTCTCGAACACGGTACATGGATGATGGGTACATTCCGGACACAAACGGGGAAACAAAGAAAAATCTGTCAAAATTCAAAGGAGATTGAGGTGTAAAGTCATATTTGGAGGAAATAAAGCTCCGGGGAAATAAGAGGCATTGGATCCATCGAAAAATGGATTGAAAATCACGGATGTTGCATATGTTGAGGCTCAACTTGACTGCAAGTGGGCATTAATGACTGCGTAACAAAGGATCTAATGTTGGATTTAATATGGGAGTGTGCCAAATTAAAGAACCTTTGAATCAAATATTAGTGTTGCGAGGATCAGGACAAAGAAATGTATGGTAGATTGGTGTTTGCCGCGCAAGCAACTGTCTGCTAGCAATCTGTTAGAATCAAATTAGTTTTGTGGCATGAAGTGATGCACAATTTCAAGAACAATTAACAACTGCAGGAGTAATCTTGTAAGAAAATTGAACCTGATGTACAAGAAGGAAAGAGTTTGGCAATTTGTAGATAGAAAAGCAAATCAATCTGTCATTGAAGCGATCCGGCTCTTGTCAATAATCTTCACATCATTATATAGACTTATTTGATCCCGATTGGGCAATGACAGTAAATTCTCAAGCGATGAAAAGGGGCCAAAATGAGAAAGTCAAACCATTATAAAAATCGAGTCTAATAAAGGCTGAGTTTATCGATGGAATAATAATTCCGGTGTTATTGTTTGAAGTAATTATTGCTCATGAATTACTCGTACGGACTCCCAATGAGAATGGAGTATGAGAAAGAAAGAACTAAAACTCTCAAGGAAAAACTGCAAGAACCATGTTATTTGGAAAGTGGATTGCGAATTTTGGTGACCCGGCCAATCTTTGCATCTTTTTATGCAAAATAGATGCGTGATCAATGAGCAGTGACAAAGGGCTCTTTTTATGAAATATAGGGGAGAAAAGCCAAATGTTGGATATTTTAGAATATTTGGATGTAAATGCTTCATCTATCATCATCAAGAAGATAATCACAAAGGCTTTTGATCTAAAAAGGCGGTGAAGGCGTCTTAGGATGTCACTCAGTAAAGCCAAAGCATCACGGAGAGAAGTGGAAACAGAAATTTATAGTCACGAAGAGTCTATCCATGTGGTTTTTTTGATGAACCAAATGTAATGGAAGATATTGAAGAGTTAGCTTATAAAATTTGAATCGTTAACTATCTTGAGAAAGGAATCCTTATGTTGATGTTGAAGATGAAGCGATCAACGAAGATAAAGATAGAGATAGTGAATCTCAAAATAATTTAAAAAATACAGCTAAGTGATGATGAGAGAAATTTGCTCAGAACAACAGTGCCAAGATGGTAGACCCAGTGATTTACTTCAGCTTTGATGTGAGATGGTGAGAGATCATCATGAGCTAGTTATTGGAAATGTAAGAGATGGTGTAAGGGCAGGATCGAGCTCAATGAAATGATGTTGCTTGTTTATTTCCCAAATAGAGCCAAGATGCGTCCCAAGCATTGGATGACACACATTGGATTCAAGCCATGCAAGAAGAGGCTGAATCAATTTAGAAAGGAACAATGTTTAGGAATTGGTGCAAAACCATCGTCAAATGTTATTGGCACAAAATAGGTTTTGAAGCAAGATGAATGAAAAAGGTTACGTGGTAAGAAGCAAGATTAGTAGCCAAAGGTATTGCGAAGAAGGAATAGATTTTGATGAAACATTTGCTCATGTTGCAAGATTAGAAGCAATAAGGATGTTTAGACTATCTTTGCTCCACAAAGAACTTCATTTGTATATCAAATGGATGTGAAAAGTGCATTCTTAAATGTGGTGTTGGAAGAAAAGTTTATGTTGAACAACCTCCAGGTTTTGAAGCGAAGACTTCTTTGGAATAAGGTGTACAAACTCAGCTCTATATGGATTGAAGGCTTAGCAGTCATGAGAGCATGGTATGATACATTGTCTCAATTTAATGAGATAATGGATTCACCAAAGCTGAAAGTGGACAACCTTCTTGAAATTCAAGATGGAGAGAGTATCTTTTTTGTTCAAATATATGTGGATGATATCATTTTTGATCCCACAAACAGGAGAGTTGTGTGATAAATTCTCAAGCACAAATGCGAATTTGAAATGAGCATGAAGGGAGGGACGTGCTGAGGACTTCAAGTTAAGACTGAAGGATGGAACGCCCCGTAAGTGAACAAAAGTACACGAGAGATTTAATGAAGAAATTTGGTATGGAAGAGAAGTCTTCTGTAAAAAATACCAATGAATACATCGATCAAATGGACATGGATCGAGATGGCAAGCATGGATCAAACAAAGATACAAAACAACATTGGATCATTGCTCTTTTTAGCAATGGCGGGCGGACATCACCTTTGTATGTGTATGTTGCAAGATTTCAATCTACTGAAAAGAAGCCATATTTGCGGCTAAAGAGAATCTAAGATATTTGAAGGGATCTTAGGAAATTAAAACATGGTATCGAGGAAGGTGGATTCAAGCTAATTGGTTACTCGGACTACGACTATGTTGGATGTAGAGTTGACGGGGAAGATCACCGCCCCGGGTACATGTCAAATGCTTGGAAAGCAGGAGGTTGGTTTTCTGGTTTGCAAAAGCAAAACTCAATAGCCACATCTGATTTGGAAGTCTGTGGAAATCTTAGTGTATTTGTTGTGCCGTCTTATGGATGAGGCAAACAAGCGTGAGATTATGAAATTGAAGAAAAAGAGATTCCAATTATGTGTGATAACCTAAGTCTATGCAATCACTCGGAATCTTATGTTGCATTCAAGAACAAAGCACATTGATGTTAGATATCATTTCATAAGAATCATTTGAAAAAGAAAGAACACCACTTTGGAATACATCTCAAGATAAACGATTGATGACATATTCACAAGCCCGTTATGAGAATCAAGATTTGAAGAACTCGCAAACTAGGTTAATTGGTGAGTTGATAGAAGACTCAAGAAAAAGAAATGAAACTTGAAAAGATGAAAATTGAGCAAATTTCTTGAATCGGCCAAGTGAACATTAGTATCGGAAGAGTCAGGTTTGTGTCGAGGTTAGGCGTGATCATTTTATGAATAAAGAAGAAGAAAGTTGGAAGTAAGTTAAGTTAGGCGAGTTATTTATGGAACTAAGTAAGGCATAAGACGATCGTTTTAATGGCGGGAATATTTTTAAGGATGGCTGTCGGTGTAATTATAGCGAGTGCGATAAAAAGCTGCCCAGACAGCATATGATTGGATATAAATCTTGCCCGCGTTAAATGCGAGCAATTTAAATCTGGAAATTAGACATCTTTCATCTGGTAGTTGATCTTGATCAAAATTAAAAAACCAAAACATGTCCTTTCATAACTTATATACCTGTTTGTTCAGTTTCTCTCTCTCAAAAGCGTTATCTTTTTCCCAAGAAAACAAACATCTTTTCTCTCGAAAACCTACCAATCTTCAAAGCAAGTTCATCGAGTTTAGTTCGATAAAATCGAAATGGCACCCGCGCATGATTTTACTAAACAAGTGAATCAAATCACCTTTGGATCAGCATTAGTTTGAAGGGATGTTAAATAAGTTCCAGGTGAAACCACTTGTGAAGAAGATTAGCATTAAATCAAGAAATCGGTGAAACCCTTTCTCACAATGGAGTTTGAATGACCTATGTTGAAGAAGTAACTTCGGTTCTATGTGAAAACCCATTTGTCTGAGGATGAAGGGATTAAATCCCTCGGTCCGGCGCAGGGCATTCAAATCAACGCGCCAAGGACGCTTGCGGGCGACGTTTGTCGTCCCGGAGAGGCATCTTAAAATATACTCATGGCGTTGATTTGGTGTTGCATGGAAGGGAAGTAGCGAGCACGGGTGTCTTCTGCAAAAAATCGTCTGTTGAGAAAGAAGGCTGCTTTGAAGGAGGATTACCATAAGCTTATGGATATCGTTGCAAAATGTGTAGACATGAAATTTGGGCGCTTTGTCGGTGTCCAAAACCAAGGCGTCGTCATGGGCTGCGATCATGGGAGAAAAAAGAAGGTAAGGCTGAGGTAGTGAGTCGTCTGTTTCTGCCCGAGATATGTTGCTTGAATAAGTCTTCCAGGACAATGGGTCATTGGAGGATGCGGGATATGGCTGTTGTTAGCCCTTGCTGGAGGTGAAGAGATTGTTACATGCGACGCTGGAAAAATCCTTCCATGTTAACGAGAAGATGTTTCGAACCCAGCATGCAGAGCCCCAGAGAAGAGAGCATACGCCCAGGCGGACTGTGAGGGAATCGATTGATCTGAAGAAACAAGCTATTCTTCCTCCACAGCCTTGTGTTATAAGGCCAGGGTACTGCGAAGAAAGAAAAGATGCACTGCCCCTGCGGCCGTGTCCTCTGCCCCTGTGGTAGAGGCGGAGAAAGGAGCACCAATGCCTTCTCCAATCATCGAAAGGAAGGCGCAGCTTGAAAGCGACCACCGAGCGAGGATGCTGCTTGGCCCCGCCAGCGAGGAATACGAGGAAGCCGTATCCAGACAGAAATTTCCTGGTAAGGACTAAGAAGAAGACTTCATGGCGTTGAGCTTGAGAGGGCAGTGATCACCTCGGCTCAGAAAAGATCTCTGCCAGACCGAAGAAGTCGGTCTCGAAGTATTCATTGGCAGCAAATCCTGTGAATTGATCCTTCGAGCCGTGAAGACCGGAGTTGTGGAGCTGAGCAGTGAGGAGCAAACTCAGCCTGAAGACGGTGAATCTGTTGACAAGACTATCTCTCCACACAACGATAGGCGTTCACCGAGGTAAGAAGAGACACTCTGAAGTATATACCTCCAGTGGAAGAGAGGCAGGAAGGTCCAGAGTGATGATCACAACAATCATGGCTCTCATTGTGCTAGGCATCCAAAAAATTTTTGGAGCGAACAAATGAGTGGAGTCACTGAATTGATTTGAGCACCCAGGAGTTCATTTGCCAAGGAAGAAGAGGGCTCTTGGAGTTTCTTGAAGTAGATGCCGTGCACAGAAGCATAGATGAGGATAAGCTGTGTTAACATCTGCCAAATTCGGAGGAAAAGCAGGCAGTAGGAGCGGTGAGGAAGCATGGCGCGTGAGAAAGCCAACCTCTTGTCCCTCTTACTAGAACCAAAATTACTCACCCACACATAGATGTTAACTGAACAATGATGAGAGGGCGTGGAATTAGGTTGCGCAAAGAGAAGTGGATATACGTGAACCATCTTGAAGTCGAAAATGATGCGAAACAACAAGCGAGAAGGGCGATGTTGATCACAGTACAGAGAATGAATCCATTGAGAGTAGTGACGATTGCTATTTGTTATTCTTTGCCAACCTTCCCCAGTTCTGGGAGGAAGAAGCGGATTAGGGGTTGTGCAGTGTGGCAGAAGAGGCCAGGAATATGACTTTGATTGGGCCAACCCCTGTGGAGTGTAGAAGAACCTGCTTGCGGTTGAACTGCTGAAAGGCAATCGGAGTGGAGGCAGTGGCCCCCAGCATCTGATCACTCGGTAAAGTGACTGACCACAGAGAGAGAAGCTTCATCATGCTGTTCGTCAGGAGATCTGCCAGATAATCCCTTTGGACTCCCAGGAGAGGCGAAGTGGAGAAAGGAAAAAAGTCAAGACATGACAAGTTGTCAATGAAGCTGAGACATTTATACTCTGTCTCGGTACGAAATGTAGTAGCTCTATGATGAGGCTGTTTCGCCAATCTGATCAGAAGCCTTATAGTCGTCCTACAGGTTAACTGCAGGCGCTAAAACTCCTAATCAGAGTTAGAGACTCTTTGTAAGATGCAGCATGAAGAACACAAAGGCGATTTTACTGTTGAAGGTGCTCTCAAGCCCCAACTATGATTCAGGCTGGGGTGAAGGACAAGCTAGGAGGTGTTAGGGTGATTTGCCAGTAAAATCGGATGAGCAGTTGTTGGATGAGTATTGTTTGAATGGAGGGAAGATGATATATTATGATTCTAGGATGATCTGAGTAGCTACAGGATGGTCAGTAGTCTGCAATGCACATCAAGACTAGTGGGAATGAATCTACCAGTAGGCAAGCATCTCAAGCTGCTGTCAGCATTCAGCAGGTAGTAGGCAATCTTAAAAACTACAAATATCTTGATAGCCAGCAGTGTTGCATAGGGACAGCAAAGTGTTCATGGGAATCAGCGAAGGCGGAAGAAGGCTGACAAAAGCAGGTTGAGCAGTCGGTGTAAACCTCTCAAACCAGTAGAAACGAGGTAATCCCAAATGGCGAGTTCACTCAGCGAAAGGCATCACGGTACGAGTAACGGAGAAATCTGCCATATGTCCGTGATGATGCATTTTGAAAACTTTCCTTTCTCTATTGTTTTCGAACTTGATGAAGAAACAGCTAAAGAAACATTGATGCTTCAACGTCGGGGCCGATCTGGCTGTTCCCATGGAATATTATACGCGTCGATGAACTGATTTTGATCTTCGCCTTCAGCGGTGGCCACAAGTGTGATTGAAATCACGAGAGTCTTCAGACAATCTCTGATTAAGGAAAGGCAGAAGCAGCACCGAGGCCATTGAATATCAGTGAATAATAAAGATGCCGCACTTCGCAGTCGATCTATGTGGAATAGTGGTTAGAATGGGGAATGGTGTCAACGACGACGTCTCAATCTTATTAGAACAAGTTAAGATATTTTAAGGCATTGGTATAACAAGATGTTGATCCTGGAGAAACGCTAATAATCTTTTTGACGCAGAAGAGGAGAATGCAAGAAAATATTAGCCAAGAATGCATGCCTCCCCAACAGAAATGGGCCCGTCACGAGAATTTCCGCGAAAGAACCACCTGGCAGCGTAGAGGAAATATGAACAGCAAATTCAGCGCTTCTCATGCGTTTGAAATGAGATTAGTGGCGGCCGAATCCAAAGCCACCCACTCGAATTTGTTAACATACTCCATAGCAGGACTCCAAGCAAGGCTTCATTTCTCGGCCTTTCTAGATTTCATGTGCTGGCATGTTTAAGGGAGTTCTTCTCTCGCTGATGATGCAGGGGAAGAGAATACGAGAGCGTTAAGAAAAGTCGGCGGATGAGAAAAAGAACCTTATTTGTGAAAGAAGAAAAAACGATTGAATATGAAAGAAAGAAAAGAAAAGCAATTGAGGGGAAGGTTCAAAAGATATGACTCTAATGTTTGCTGGCCAGCCCCACCTCAAGGCACTATCTGGTGTATAATGACAACGTGCTTTCTATTTCTTTCAAACCTTCTCTTGTGCCCATGTCATAAGAAGAAAACTAGTAGAAGCCAGAGATGGAGGATTTCGCAAAGAACGGATGCTCGTGTTGAAGAGATGTTAAACAAAGACCGGAGAGCATTAGGCGAGAGAAAGAACCTGATATTCTTGGGCCGTCGGAAATAGGCGAGAGATGGAGTTGATGAATTAAGCGCAAGAATCAGGTAATCTTAGGAACATGTCCATGGCCAGTGCAGGACTTTCACCTTCAAGGAAAAAGGCCTTTAAGTTGTGCAAAAGAAGGCGTGGCGATGGAGCCTCTGCGACAGCGGCCATTCTGACGACCAGTGGTGGCGAGGCTCCACGTACGATACACCCGAGGAAGGGAAGGAAGAAGCGAGTGGAAGGAGCAGGACCTAGACCTCTACCCAAAAACATTGAATACATAGATCCGGGGAAAGAAATGGGGATCTATTGGAAATTTACGAATGTGATGCCGTAGCAAATGTGGAAGTAGAGAGGAAAAATGTTGAGTATGTCGAGAGAATCGAAGAAGAAAATAGAAAATGACGCTCGGATTGGGAAGAAGAAGCGAGAAATAAAGAAAAGCGATCTTTGCAAAGGCATACGAGAAAAAGAATGCGTTTGAAGAAGCAAAGAAAAGAAAGAGAAGCAGGAGGTGTGTTTGAAGAAGAAAAGAAAGGGGAAGCGTGAGAAGGCGATGAAGTGTTCAATCACCAGCCCATGTATTTTCTGCTATAAATACGTATATGTAAGTGTACATACATTAAGATAAAAATTGTGTAATTTCTATATTTGCGTAGATATAGTCGCTATGTTTGCTATGATACACATTATACTTGGTATGTGGAACAAGAATGTTATGATCAATAAAATGATTGATTCTACGCATACATTCTGCATTCTTTACATTGTATGTGTATGTCTTTGATACTTACATTTGTATGTATGTTTTAAGTTTTGGCATGTCAAAAGGGGAAATTGTTGGGAAATTTATTAGATTTTGATGAATGCCATGTAAAACTATCTTAGAAAAGTTGGCACCCATTTTCATTGTAATGCAGATTGTAATAGATAGAGGTACATGCAGTGATCCAAATAAGGTATCTTGGAATCATGAAGAAATCAATGAAGAAGGTAAATGAAGACTCTGTAGCTGTATTTGAGTATAACAAGAGGAGAAGTCAGAAGCTCGGCTGAAGGAGTATCAGGTAGAGATGCGTTGTGTGAAGTGTTAGTCAGTCAACTCGAAGCCGTCGAGTTAGAGTGACGGATAGGTCGTGCATTTATTGAGAGAAATCAAGACAATGAAAAGAATCCATTGTGAAGTGAAACACTTAAAATAAATACAGCCAACTGTCTTTGCCATGTTTGAAAGTGTTGATCCCGAAGCGTGCAAAGGAATAAGTGATGGGAAGCCTTTGCACCTCGTGTGGTTTCTGAAAAGATGAACATTCATTAATACGAGGAAATGTCAGCATCGAAGGCGCAACAAGGTGAGCCCAGCGAACCATAGTGACTTTTTTGAAAATCAGCTCATCTCTTCATGAACATATTTTGAAAGATCACTATAAAGGATGAGAATCACTTTGAAAATGTTTACTTATCAACTACTTTGAACAACGAAGCAATTATTGAAGCTTTGTAACCACTAATATATTCTCAGTGGCTCAAGCAAATCTTGAGCTTAAATTTAAAGAAGGAAATCGATCGACATAAGTTTGTGAAGGAAAATGACTTTATTTGTTGAAGAGGAAACTTTTGAAGAATCAAAGGGTCTACATTCTAAGGAGGATTGTAGAAAGGTTGAGGCGAACCGAGTATCAAGTGTTCAGGAGGCTTCGTGATCAAATCGAAGCTTGAGCAAGTGGTGAAATGTGAGCATTGCCACTGTGAAGAAGCAAAATTGTGAGTCGACGAAGCCAATTTGTGTGACCAGGCATCAGGTAGTCCCAAGATCAGAAAAATTATTTATGATCAAGCATATCGTTAGTATTACTTTTGCCTCGATCCATCTTACAGTGGATTATAAAGGGAGTTGGAGAAGAGAGGAGTAGAAAAGAATACCCATATGAGCCTGAACCAAAAATTATTAGTGTCATTGCATTTATTTTATTTTACATTATTTTGCATATGGCGACCATTTTTATCCAGCTGATATTATAAATTTTAAAATGATGTTAATAAACAAACAATTGGTGTGCAATCTATAAACATCATATCATTGAGTTAGTTTGAATAACAGTAAATTTATTATCATGACTCATTAGGTGTTGGTGGCTACTATGCAGTGCTCTGATATCTTGGACTTAGCCATGAAATTAACTTTCTGTATTATTTTAAAAAGGACTTAAATCGAAAAGTTAGTAGGTTTATTATTGCTTAACGCCACTCCTTTATGGCACCTACACGTAAGCAATGATTGTTTAAGTGATCCATTCATTAATCGCGTTAGGTGCACAGAATACTTAATCTAATGACACCTCAGTCCAGTCTCGTCAAAATGAGCAAGTGGTAGATGTCGTGCCTTAAAATATGGTATATGTCGAGGTTCGGATGTCTTCGAGAAGATGTCAGGGTAGGGAGGGGTGTTGATGGGTTGAAATATTTTAATATCCAATTAGTATGACTTAGTGGAATCTTGTCATTTCATACTAAAATTTCTTGTTTGTATTTTTCTATTTTTATCTTATATATGCTTAGATTTTATTTTATTAATTTTAGGTTTGTTTTCACTACATAATTTCTTTCATGAATTACGGTTTGAGTTTTCATTTATCGGTATAAAAATTAGTAGGACTCCCGAGTGACTTCCCGATATACAAATTAATATGACTTTACATCATATTATTGATATGATTCGATATAAAAATTAGTAGGACTTTTTAGAGTATTACCGATATACAAATTAATATGACTTCATGACATATATTAGTATTACGACTTTCCTTTTAAAAATTAATAAGACTTTCGGTATAATATGGTAACGAATGTATATGTCACAGTGAACTGTGTCTAGAGATCACGAAAACAATTCAATCATAGAATGATAATTCAGCAAATTAATATAAACACGATTAGATTTCACAATAAGTTACTGATTCTTATTTTACAGCGAAATAGTATCCTTTAAGCGCTTCAATTATATTTTCTAACAATTTGATTGGAATTCAACATTAAGAAGTAACAACAGAACATTCACGAAATTGGATTACATAATTAAACAAACTAGAAAAACACACAAGCATTGGAATAAGCGTCATTAAAGAAGAGCGCGGAAACAACCATAGCAGTTGTGCATTGATCTGGCGTGAAGAAGAAATTTCTTGCTCAATATTAGCTCAAACCTGGGGCTGAAGTGCATGATGGCATGGAGGATGGTAGAAAGTTACTTGAGCACTTGTGTTTACCTTGGGTTCTTGCGTAGTTTTGGAGCTTGGCGAAAAGTTCTCCCTCACGCCTAGTCATTTAACAGCTTGGTTGGATCATCCTAAAAAAACAAATAAAGCGAATTGTTAAAAGCTATTTAGAATTCAAAATGGGGATATTATACAACTGCATGAACATAGTTATTTATTTCTGGCGCATTGCAGTCCACTGACAAATTGCGTGCAAAATTGGTTGCGATCCCAATATATATCGAGCGTGCCAGTATTTTGTCAAACAAAGTATAATGAGCAGATGTTGGAACCGTTGATTAGATTCGAACTTAAAATTACAATCGAATGCAAATTCGAACACATACGGCCTCCCGAATGGCGTGGCTCTTATTATTTGTTCTTGACTACCCAGTGCCACCCACTGCGTGCCTCGGTAGAGGGAATCGCGAGGATGATGTCCATCAGCGAAATGTCCGTTTTATTATTTATATCTCAAACCCAGAAGCCCACTTTGTATTCACTTGAATATTCTGAGCCAGTCAGCCTACTGGGTATACATCAATTGGTAGTGTATCCCCAGTAACAACTTTGAAAAGTACAGATGCTTTTTCCCAAAAAAATCGGAAAACTAAGAAACTATCCATCAAAAATAAACAACTGAAAACAACAAAAAATACTGCTTAAATTAAATCTTAAAAATGAACACTTAAAATAAACACCTAATAAGCACTTAACCCCTTTTGTAAATGACCCCCAAGCGCTTTTCAAGCGGTAAACAATACGCAATCTTTAGAAAAGTTAAAACAACTTTTTCCAAAGAAGAAGCCCAGAGATTGACAGCAACTCAAAAATCCTCGGCCAGCCAAATTCACACAATAAAACACCATATAGCTGCATCCAATCCCAATCATTCCACAACAACTATACCTCCGGCCATATTAATTTAAGCAATAACTTTGAAAAAAACGAAGGCGGTTTTCAAAAAATATTGAAACAAGCATTACTTAATAAAATCAAAATGGTAAATTAACTTTCGACATGAATCCATAAAGCCTCTACTCGATTACAAATATACAATAAACCAATCATAAAGAGTTAATTCTAAGTACCACTTGATTTCAAACTATGAAGCCTCATCGGCTTTTCGTAGATCTTATTAAAGATACACTGCATTATATTTTGGAAATGCCATGACCACATTATTAACTCTTGTAATCAACAATACACATAGATGATGCAAAAGAAGCTTCTCACTTTGTGAAACAATGGACCCACATGATATATTAGTATCATTGTGAAACAAGAAATCCATTTGCAAAAAGTCATGCCTCCATTCTCATAATTTCTCAGAAAGCTCGGGCCATCGTAGCTATGAGACCACTGTTCAAACAGCAATGTTGGCATGTCCATCTAAGGAGCGTGTACATGTACCGCTACAAATGAGTGATATCAATCATGCACTTAGCAAAGTGGAAATGTAGCTGTGACTTTATGTTGTGTCAATCAATCTTAACAACGTACGATAAATGACACCTGCCACCATACATTGTATATATGAGAATATAAATTAGAATCAGACATGAATTTTAATATTTAACATAGAAGTGTAATATATATAACAAATGTGGTAATGAATTTCATTTAGTGTGATATATTACAATATTTGATCTAAATGTGACCATGGTACCATATCCCCGCTTTAAGCAGCGTCTTGCCATGCCACGTATAAGAAATAATAGATGATATGTGATTGAAATTAATCTTTACCGCGTATTGGTAGGATATTTTCTCATGGATCAAATCTATATTATTTCTACTCCATATCTGTAAGCGAATCCTACATAGAATTTAATTCATTTATTGTGTGAATGAATAATTAGACATCGATCATATGGAATATTTTGGTACACTAGGTTGATACTTCGCCCAAACTACGCTGCACGTACTAATGATGTCGCTTTGGCGTAGGATGAATGATCACATCAGCAAAGAAGGATCCGTGTTGGAGAATATGCAAATATCGCATCAATATCTTTGCCAATTTGGTTTATAGTTAAAATAATAATTATAACGATGTATTATACAAATTCAACGTGTAAGCATTTGCTTAGCGAGATAATAAACTTACATATGCTGCGAGACATGTACCAACATCCATGATTTCTTGAAAAAACTATTTTCCAATTTAAGGAAGTGACCTACATTGCGCTGCGGAAAAATTCAATTGTAGTTAAATTTACTATGACCGTCTACAAATTATAAAAAAATGTAGCCACTATTTTATCTCATTACGTAGTAAGGTATACTACAAATCGACAGCCATGAATTGGCTTCTCGATGTGTTCTTTCGCATAAAACCATTCTTAAGAAGCCCAGATGGTGGTGAGCCCCACGACAGAAATCAGAGTGGCATATGCCACTATCACAGTCTCAGATAATGAAGATGGTATGAAATGAAGTCTCGGCTGGGCATGACAAGAAGTGCGAACCGGTATGACAGCAATAAATATACATAATATGGCTCTGCAATACTTGTTGTTACGAAAATTTATCCCACATGTGACATCTGTTACTCGGAATATTATCGGGTATGTTGAGCCACGGGTAATGGTGAAGTTGTAGTCACAGTTGCCTTCTTTGGTGACAACATCATGCCCGATAGAAAAATTACTAGTAGTGGCGATAGATTGATAAATATTGGAATGGAGTAACGATGTTGCAATAGTATTGGTTGTGGTAGTAGTCGTGGGTGATGCCCATAAATTGGACTGGATGATATATCCGTCATATCACTCACCCCCAAATGTGTACGATCTGTGTACCGGCTGAATGCGAGAATAGAATCGAAGATGTTGCTCGGTAGTCAAGTTTATCCCACCAAGCGACCTTCCTAAAGTTGACCATATTTATCCATGGCGAGTCGACATATTGAATAATACAATGTCAGTGATAACATGTGGAAGCCAAAAATAGAAAGTTGTGTAGGTAGCCAATGCTGTGGCGATCCGAAGAAGTGTACAACTAAGCTACGATATACTAGCAACCGTGCTCTCTTCGTATGTCATGTGGCCGCCCCTTCAAGATTATGCCCGTCTGGATGTGTTTGTTCATCTACTACATTCCCAGACCATTAAATGAGATGAGCGAACCGTCGGGCGGAATTCGGCCAATGTCTTTAGCTGTCCCGGCCTCTTGGTATGCGAATCAACAGAAGTGTATGTGACTCGCCACAATAAGGAGTGTCAATCATGACATGTTTAGTGATGATGCGTGTCTATTATGTATGACCGTTTGACCGGAAGTTTATCAAAACCACATTACGCCTGTTAATGCGTGTAGAGATACCACGGCATTACCAGCTCACGATCCGTTTATATGCAGGTAACCCGAACACGACACAAGAAACCTATATAACACGGAAAAAAAAGTGAAATTATAAATAAAAATTACATCAAATTATTTAAATGCATTAAATATGTCGTCACATCATATAACTATTTAAAACATCATATAATTAACTAAAACATCACATCTTGAAAATAATATCCATAAAATTAAATAGGTTAAATAGATCAATCGTGTGGAAACTATGAATTAAACTATTGACCTATTTTATTTTGCGTGTTATTAACCATCGAGCACGATTTTGACCCCGAACCTGCTAAGGATTGTACATGTACTACTAAATTAGTGTTAGGTTAGGTGTGGAGTTATGATAATAGTCAATAAGCTAAATTGATGCCCCTATCCACATTGTTTCCCATTTGAGGACCTACCCGTCACCCGGCCTTTAGTAGTACCCAGATGTTTGCACGATCCTATAGTCTCGGCTGGAAGTACCATCCCGAGCGTGGTGGTATAAATCATAAACTCTGGTGGGCCTCATATGCAACCATGAAATCTCAGATACGCGCCATGTAACATTAAATGTGATGACTCTGGAAGTAGGCATAAGAGTGCAGAAAGCATCTATGCTACAAAAAATAAAACCTCTTTACTAGACATAGAACACACATAATTACTAATAAGCAAATGCGGGGGAAAAAAACACGTACGATTTCATTGAACCCATAAGAAAAGAATTCATGCAGATTATTGGAAATAATTGATAAACTAAGTTTCTCCATGTGAATGTTTGACAGACAATAGTCTCTGTAATACCGTCACGCTCTTTATCGTGGCTAACCCTAAATCGGTATCATTGCATTTTAGATACGGGTGAAGTAATTCCATAACAGTTTTATTAGGTTCACTAAAAAAATTTAATGAACTACAACAACAAAAGATAAAAGCAAAATATAGTCATACGCCGAACAACGAGGCAATGTCTGTGATGATGATTGGCAAAAGAAAGATGTAAGGCGGAGGTTGAGATGAAGGAAGAGACATAGATATCACGAGATGCGAAATGAGAATTTACCGGGAAACTCTCCGGTCAGTCGATATCCTCGATTAATGCCAATGCCACTCATCGATCGAATACGATTGTCCATCAGCAATGAGAATAAAATCTTATATATGAACAAAATCTTGCTTAATCTTAACTTTGATCGGAAGGCAGAATACGCAAACTCCTCTACAAAAATAGTCACAGCCATTATATAGCGTAGACGAGCAATGTGACACGTGTATATGCACATCATAAGCCTCTCATGCCACACATTAGAATCAAAAATCCGAATGCAAAATCTAAAGCCCCAGTCACGAGAGCATACTCGTATTTCATATCAAGGTGCAATTCTCAGTTACAACTCTAACACCATTCATGACAACCACCTGCTCTTTCTGTCCATGTTACTGTTCATTGCAGATAACATGTGCTTGCTGTACTCCATCGCCTGTTCTCTTCAACCTTCAAGTCAGTCTGTCCTCTGCATTGCCAGAACGCATCAGTGCTCCACTGCTCTTCTTATACCTTCACTCTCTATTTTTTCATTATTCATTTCTTTCTTTGAGAATTTTTGCCTTTTCCATGATCAATCGTCTCTAAACCACAAATTATAATTAAATATAATCAATAATAGTATTATATGAATAATATTGAAATCATAGTTTTTACATTAATTACAAAAAATAACAACATTGTTTTCAAGTTAAAAGAATTTGAAAACGACTTAAAAAAATAAGATAAATATGACAAGTCATATTCATCAATTTGACTTTACGATATACCAATTAGTGCGATTTCACGATATTAATCGAAACTATTCTGTTATACTTTGGAATTAACTCGCTACGAATTAACAACTTACGTTATGCGGTTGTGACATCCGCGGTATATTATTAGTATACGTTCACGGTACTAAAAATTGATAACGACTACCGGTATTTTAACAAAAAAATTAACCTGATCTGTCACACAAGTATGGTTCAAAATTAACAAGCTGGTGTAAAATATATGCACTTTGTCGCCAAATATTATTTAAAATTGATTATAAAAAATTCACAACAGATCTTCAGTCTGCTTATTTCTTTGTTTTTGACAACAACATGAAACTAAAATCACTTTCATTAATCAAAATATACTTGTATATCATGCCACGTAACCCAGCTAATCTAGTTATTATCTACAGTATAACATGAGTTCACTTCCGTTACATCATTTCATGGTATTATCGTTATTTTAAAAATAAGTCATCTGCTTAGATGAAATAGGATTATACGAAATCCCAAACAGGTGAATTTGAATAGTGACCCCAAATACGACACTGAACATCTGAACAGCAGCCTGATATCGAAACCAATTATATTTAACTATATAATTCAAATCAATTCAAATCAATTGTCCATATTTATGTTAGGAATTAAAATCAATTATATTTATTTAACTAAATTAACAAAAAATTATAAATAATCAAAAAATATTCTAATTTGATTAAACCTATAACATATTAACAGGCGCTAGATAATCAATCAAATAATTATATAATAAAAAAATAAGAAATAAAAAATATATAACCTCTTTTTATATCGATATAATACTGTCTTTATATAATATATTTATTAGCCGTAAATAACTGAATTGAATCGATACATTCGGTTGAATGGCTTACAGATGGCTTGGCGGTTTGATCACTGTCTGTTATTTAAAATACTTAGTAATATAAATATTTACAGCATTATATGACTTCGGTATAATGGATTAAGCGTGAAAATATACGTTAACTGTGAACTGTATCGTGTAGATTGATCTTGTGATATACTACAATGTCCATACCATGAAGTACATAAACCATAAATCTATAATTAATTTCCACTTCTATATGCATTAACAACAAAACAAATCCCCAAAGTCAATCGTAAATCTCGATTCCGACCCGATAAATACGTGAAATAAAAACTAAAAAACACCAAAATATCAGGAAAAAATAACTTAGTTTGACTGCATGTTCTTGAGGCAAAGGATCACTATTCCGGCTACCTCGACTGGATTACGGCATAACTTTCTATATTTTCGATCGTGGTGGTGGGCATCGTTGTTCGTGTGAACCTCCGCCGATTAGGCAAAAAATTCTTTATTTCACTGGTTGATTTAGTGGTGGTGGGGCATTATTGTTCATGTGAATAAGATGTAGGGTGAGGGCGTTGTTATTGATGGTGGTGGGCGTTATTGGTCGGCATTTGTGTGGACACCCGATTTGGGGGAGGGTAGCGAGATTTTTTTGTTTTTGATGTCGATCTTGGTTTGTTTTGAAGAGAAATTTAAGGAGCTAAATTTTGGGTGGTGATGTTAAGGTTGATTTTGGGTCGATGAGAAGTACAGGTTGATTTGATTTTTTTGAAAAAGATTTTATTTTTGAAAATGGGAAAAAATCAAATAAATTAAAAGGGTTAGACGAACTAAAGATGGTGAGTTATATGAAATTGAAATTTCAAAAACGTGTAGAAAAGAGTTTTTTATGAGTGTGTATATAAAAGAGTTTTAGTTGTTAGAAAAGTGTAGAAGAAAACTCTCCATATTATTATTGGAATTCAAGCAATACGTAACT